>JASDQU010010396.1:308328-353831 GCA_032191745.1 Picea mariana | reverse complement strand
TATTTGTCTTTTGCTTTCGTAGGTTAGTTAGTTGCCTTTGCTTACTTGTCTTTTGCTTTAGTAGGTTAGTTAGGTGTCTTTGTTTACTTGTCTATTTTATTTAATAGGTTAGATAGGTGCTTTTGCTTACTTTCTTATTTATTTTCTTTCATAGGGTATTTTCTCATTGGATGTAGGTTGGCAAGTTAAAGAAGTTTGCTTTTGTCATTTGCTTATTACGCTTAGTGGTTTTCTTTTGCTTATTGTTGAACTAGTTTTCTTTACATAGGGTTTTACTTGCTTTCTTAGGAACCATCCATCGATCCTTGGCCCAAAAGTACTTAGGTTACCTAGTTTCATTTTGCTTAGTAGGGTTTTCTCATTAGATAGGTTTTATTGAGTAGATTAGCCTTATATAGCTGCTTTCCTTAGTTATACTATACTCCTACCAACCTTTTACCTTTGGCATATATTTTTCTACAACTCTAAGTTTACTTACCCCGGGTTGACAATTTAATTGAGGGTAGTTTAGTGTCTTTTTTAGTACATATAAATCACCTAACATTTTGGCGCCGTTGCCAGTGAGTTGTCTCAAGGTAAGAAGTAGTTAGGAAATAGATCATGCTTAGACCTTAGCATTAGCTTGGTGGTAGGGGAACTTTCAGACGAGAGGTAAGAACCTGTGCATCTGTTATAGCAGGTTCCCCCAAACCCAATGGTATTTTTTTTTCTTCTTTCATGAATAGACCTAGAAACCAAATGGTAGCTTTTTCTTTTGTTTTTTATTTCTTTTTATGAATAGGCCTAGAGACCCACAATGTAGATACATTAAATATAAATCAGACCTTTTAGACAAGGTTCCTTCCGATCTCTTTAGGGGAAGGAACATTCCACTCTTAAGCTCCACAGACCAATATCGAAAAACAAGAGCTATCTCAACCCAAAGAGCTAAAGCGGTCTCTAAAAGAGACTAAAACAGGGAGCACTATAGAACAAAAAAATTGAAGCAGTAGTAGTATTGGGACAAGAGGCAAGACCACTCAAGCCTTCTATAGAACCAAAAAATACAACCTTTTCTTTTACACCACCATCAGGAGATCCTGACTTTTTGGACATCATCTTTGTGTGAACCAACTTGTATCAAATGGAAAGATGAACTCAGAAGCAACCATTAGCTTGAGGGAACTTTCTCAAATCCTAGCAACAACCGGGATTTCTTCTTTTCAAGAAGAACATATTTTGGCTGCAACCAAGAAATTGTCTACCTCTCCAGAAATATTAGAAGAGTCAAGGTCCTATGAGCTACAAAATGATTTTCCTTGCCAAAATGTGAAGGAAGCTAAAAAATTATGGACTACATCCAATAGAGAGCAATCATTAAGACCTAAGATTGAGGAGTTCTCAACATCCATCTCAGCAGATCCTTCATGTACTTCAGAAATCAATCATCGAGAAGAAGAGGATCTACATAGCATGATGAAGGAGAGCATAGAAATTACTATTGATGAACATCAAGATTACATTGAAATTTGGTTTCAAGAGGTCATCAAGCCACAATACTATTCTCTTCTTCAACACCTTCTGATGCCAGAACAAGTAGGTTGCTTGGTTCTTCATATCCAGGTAATCACTACGATAACTTTTTCATATATGGATATGAGTATGCTTCTTATCTTTCTCTGCACATGGTTACATTGGAAGAGTTCTTACACTTGAATAAAGATTTTCCCTTTGTTTTTAGGTAGGGTAGGATAGTAAATAAAAGATGCATGTTGTTAGTTTAGCTTAGAAGTCTAATGTAGCCTCATTTTACATTTTCTTTTAATAAAACAACTATGAGATACATGTTCCTATGACTTGATATCATTGATCTCCTTAGTTTATTATATTTTAGAGTGTGGATTTTGCAAACAGTTTTAGAGATCTTTGTAGGTATTTATATCACCAAGGGTAGACAATTCCAAGGAAATAGAAAATAAGGATTTTCTTCAAAAACATTGTTACACTTGGACCTCGTTATCTGCTAAGCATCAAATGAATAATGACTTGTTGTAGTTAGCCATGTTTTTGCAAAGATTTTCATCTTCTTGTTCTTAAGGCATATTAAGAAGCAATTGCTCTTGAAGCAATTGCATATATAAGGAAGTGACACCGTAACCATCAAGCCTAGAGGTCTCTCATACAGTTTTTCCAAGAAACTTGAGTAAGTGAGTCAAGTGTCTTTATCAAAGAGTAGAAAGGAGGTCTAATTAGCAGTTAGTCATGGAAACATCACAATAATTACAAAAGAATAAAGTGAGTTGAGCCTAGAGATGCATTTTTGTTCTTTCTCAATGGTACCATCCACTACACACTAAATAACTTGATTATATCATATCTTTAGATAGGCCACGTCCGCTTAAGTACTCTTTACATCGGGACAATCACTAATAATATAACGGAAAGACATCCCCTAACATAAATACCATCCCAATTAAAAAAAAAAAAAAGAGAGAAAGAAAAAGTTGTTTTTAGAGTTGTCCCCCCATCTTCTTGCATAAAGCAATCTTATACTAAAATTTTAAAAAGATGGAGGGCCAATCTCTGAGGGTTTAAGAGGCTAACCCGTCGGGATATTGAATAGGTCTACTGGCAATGGGTACCAACCTGTGGTATGACTAGGTAAACCTGTCGGAGTACTGAACAAGCTTGCTGGCAGTGGGGCATTCTACCTAGCGAGGATGGTAATCTAAAAAAAAAAATAATAATAAATTTTAACTTGTCCCGATGTACGACATTACTTGCAGACAAAGCTGACATGAGGTATGTGTGGTTAAGCTAAGGTTAATGAACTCCATAAACTTTCCATTGGGAAATAGCTCTAAGACTATCTTGAAACTCTCTTGCCTACCTCTTCTTATCTATATATAGGATCTCTTACCCTATAGGTGGGGCCATCTCCTAGCTCTCTCATCAGAAACATTTGTGAAATTTGTTTCTACACTTGACATACTATAAATCTTTGGCTATTGGGGGATACTGACTGGTTTCCTATACTTTTGATTGTGAGGTGTCACAATACTTAGGTGTGGGGGAGGGGTTCGTGAGCTGACAAATGATTATTGCCTAGAGAAATAAGTCTTTGCAAGAATTTTTTTATTATCACCATGATACAAGTTATTACATTGATAGTCATGTTAGTTTTGAAATGCTTAACTCATGTGTGCTAGAAACTACTGAACACACACTTAACAGACCACTGTTTATCGGTTTATCTTCCATTACATGATGCATATTGTAGGTTTGACAATACATGTTTTATGCTTGCTATAACTTGTCCACTGTAGGTTTTGACATTACATGTTCTATGCAAGTGGATTGAGTGAGCATGGTGGAAAAATCAACAGCAATGGAACACTCTTAGCCTGCCTCAACTCCTATTCATTGTGTTTGTGGCCTCTGAGGAATCAATTTCCTCAACCACAAATCTCCCAAGAGTTGGAGACCATTTATTTAAACACCACCAGTTGCCAAGAGCAAGCTATAACAGGGTTTTCAAAACCGAATTTCAGAACATCTCTGGAGCTAAGGGATACTCCAAGGAGCGGATAAAAGAGGAGATAATCAACCCTCTCATAGTCATCACCATCTTGATTACATGTGAAGGTAGATATTCCGTCTTTAAAGCCTATCAATTTCGATTATTAGCTCACTTTCAGTTCAATAAGCCATTGTGACTTTCCCTTTTACTTCTTGAAGCATCTAGAGAAGATGTCTTCCCAAGTGAGGAAGCATGTAACCAATCCCCATAACAACCTATTTCACCACAGCCTTATCAAACTACTTGTCTTAGCTGAGTTGGAAAAACAGGGGAAAACATGGGATGAGTTCATTTACCAATTTGCAAACCCTCATCTTACAATCAAGACTAGCAAGAAGACTCTTGATCTAGGGACTGTTACTCCACCCAAACCCTCATGCTCAATCTATTCCTTTACCAGACCAAAAGTCCAAGAAACTTGTTGATACCCCTACAGCCTCATCGGGAAAAAAGACCAAGAAGCCTATTGCTAATTCATGGCATGAGGACATGCCATATCTTCGATCTGGGGGGAGTTTTCCTGAGCTAAAAATGCTAAGCATTTCCCATTTGTATAGCAAACCCATGAGAAGAGGAAGTAGGATTTCTGTCAAAATTCTGTCATACTGTCTTCTTACAATGTCTTGGGATATTATATAAGCAGTTGTTTGTATGCTAAAATTATATACTGCTGACATCATTATGTGTGTTATAAGCTTGATGTGCATTTTTTTTTTATACTTAACTACTCTTTGTGACAAATACAAAAGGATTACAACTGCTAAATACTTACTTTCATCTGTATTCCTAGCTTATGAAAAGAGGATCAATTGTTTGAATTGTTACATATTAATGATAGACAATAAAAATTCTCTTGTTCACCATGCCTACCGGTACAAACCAATCCTTTTGTTAATATTTGTCAGTTTTGTCAGTCACCAGTGATCAAATTTACTCTTTCATGTGATTGATAGGATTATTAGGTCAAATTGTTATGTTTTCAAAATAAATTTGTCAAATAAAATTTGACATATCTTGGTTGTAAAACTTTCATTGGTGTGTCTAGGTGTAAATACTACTTCCTCCACTCATCCAAGGTCATAAGTCTTCATCGTGGTCATATCATCATTCCTTGTCATAAATTTTTAGATAATTGTCTTCGTCAAAGTTCTACTTCAAAATTTGTTTCTGAATTAAGGAAGATGAATTTGACAAAAGTGAAAGAGGTTTTTGTCAATAATAGACCAAGAAACAAAAAACTCCTTCAGTTTATGCACAGGTTTTATCATTTGAGAGAAATTCCCCAAATACAGTCGCTATAGGAGGGTTTTCTGCACATTTGGACAATTTGACTTCAAGTCTATGTTTCAGAGGTTTGGAGAAGGAATTTGAAGTTATTGTTGGCTCCATTGTGTAGCCAACATCATAAAATTTCCACCCATACCACTTTAAGCCCAAAATTCCTCTGGGAATGCCTCCAAAATTCCTATCAAAGACCACACTGCGTTTCTGCTAAGAGCATGCTACACTTATGCAAGTTTTAAGTAACCAATTTCAAGTTGGGATTCTGAACAAATAGGAAAGTGATTTTGAAACCTAGAAGAGGTTTTTGTTAATAACATACCAAAATACAATAACCTCTCTCATTTTTTTAATATACTTTATGGTTTGCGATATATCATCTTAGAGGCCTATACTTTTAGAAAATAAAACACTCTATTTTTCCTGTTTTAGTCATATTTTCGTTTCGTGTTTTCCTAACAACTAGAAGTGACGTTTTGAAAGACAAGAGAGGTTTTTACCAAGGACATATTGAAAAAACATAACCTCTCTTAGTTTCTAAATATACATTATGGTTTTTTATATATTCAATTCTCTTAGAGGCCTAGTTTTTCAGGAAATAAAATACTCTGTTTTTCTTGTTTAATACATGTTTTCTTTTCATGGTTTCCTAACAGCTGAATATAAATTTTTGAAAACCAAGAGAGGTTTTTGTCAAGAAAATATTCAAAAACAAAAAATTCTCTCTGTTTTGACATAGGTTTTACTTTCTTGTAGTTACAGGTGTCACTTTGATACCCATTTTTCAGAAATTCGCCAGGCCAAAATTGTTGCGCTTATGGGAAGTCACTTTTGGAACTAATTTTGCAGAAGTAAAATTGTTGTTTTGCATGGTTTAAAGGATAAAGGGTATAATATACATTGCAATTCTTCCTCACATGTCATCAGTAGCCTCCAAAAACTCCAAACCCTCTAGTTCAAACTTAGAGAGCATGAAACATTGAATTGCCATTTACGCCATGATAGCGTTGTCCTACAAGCCAAGATGAATTCTCTATAGCGTTAGGTTGATGATATTAACTGTCACCAATAATAGTCTCTGGATGCAATTGAAACATCACAAAAATCCTAAGTCAAAAATCCCCCAAGCAAGAGGGAGAAGCTTCTAAAGCTAATCCACCCCCTCCTTCGCAAGTTTAGTCATAAAGGGAAATTTCTTTTTTTGTTTGCAGTGGGACCTGCAAAATCTTAGGTGTGGGGGTAATGTTGGGCCTGAGATATGATCATTTTCATGACGGTTATTATACACTTTTTCCATATGTATATATGTGTTTTTCATCTTTTTGAAGGATCTTTTTGGAGAATTTGATGATAAAATGGTATGATTGGCATAAGGTACGCGTAATTCATGTTTAATGATTAAATCAAGTGTAATTCATCATGTTCTATGATTTCCAAGAGTTAATTCATGTTTTTATGTTGTTATAGGGCAAAGTGCACCATGTTTCTAGTTCTGACACTTGATCCAACACTCAATCTGGCACTCGTTCTGGCACCCAATATTGCACAAAAACGCAAGGCGAGTTGGCGGTTATGGCATTGGTGGCCAGTGATGGACAAATCAGGCAAATGGGTTTTCTTCATGATTGCCCCCTCCAGCTGCTAAGCTCAAGACAACTCGATTTCAGTTGTCCAAAGAAGGCGATTATTGGCTCACTCAGTTTTCCAAGTTAGGGCACCATTAATGAAATTTACCAATTTTAGAAGCGGTTCAAACCTCCTATGGTCGACCACTTGGTCTGTAAATCTTATAAATACCACTATGGTGGTCATACAACAGCTAAGGAGCAGTAGACAAAGTAGAGGATAGAGATTAAAATGTTTTCTTTTGTTTTTGCATTTTTCAATTGCCAAAATTGTATAAGACTGCGTTTTTCAAGTTTTAATGGAGAAATCATTTTGCTGAGCTCGTGGTGTGCGTTTGAGAGGCGACCACGACTTGTTGGGGGGCCCACCAACAGTCTGGTAACTATTCTCTGTGTTATTTATGCATTCCATAGCTTAGATGTCTCTTTATTTCCTGTACATGAACTGTTCCTTCATTTCTTTAATTTGTTGTTGTATTTTAACTGTTTTAATTCTCTTTTGCGGGTTAGTATGGAGGGTTTTTGTTAATATGCATTGATTTTATAATTAGGAACGAGTTTTCAAACTCATACACTAACCCCACATGCATTTATATGTTAGATTATGCTTTGATTTATGATTGTAGAATCTAGTTTAAAACAGCGTTTGAGATAGAATAGAACAAAAATTTGAGTTTATGTTTTCTTTAACGAGGTTTCAATGGATGGATAGTCATTAGTCTTTAGTTTTCAATTCTAGTTTGCTGATCTAGTTGCCATTTAGTTTTATTTATTTAATTCGTCATTTAGTTGCTTATTTGCTTTCTTGTCATATGCTAAATAGTCTTTAAATTTTGTTTATGAGTATTTTTCCTTTTTGCAATTTGAATTATTAAGATAGAGCTAGTTTAGTTTATGTTATGCAATTTCTTTCTTAGAGCTAGATTGCAATTTCAAGTTGTAGCTAATGACTGAATTTAGTATAGCATAAGTTTTCTTGTATTAGTATAGAATGCATTTGAATTTCATAGATTAGAAAACAGTTTCTTGTTTTCATAGAAGAGATAGCTTCCTTTATTGCTTTCAATAGAATAGATTTCCTTTCATGCATTGCATTGAGCATTTAGATTTCCTTTCATGCATTAGAAATAGTTTTTCATTAGGCATTTAGTTCACTTGCCTCTTAGGCTAGATAGTTGTTCAATGAGAAGTTTTTCTTGTAGTAGTTAGTTGCCTTTGCTTATTTGTCTTTTCTTTAGTAGGTTAGTTAGTTGCCTTTGCTTACTTGTCTTTTGCTTTAGTAGGTTAGTTAGGTGTCTTTGCTTACTTGTCTATTTGCTTTAATAGGTTAGATAGGTGCTTTTGCTTACTTGCTTATTTATTTTCTTTCATAGGGTAGTTGCTCATTGGATGTAGGTTGGCAAGTTAAAGAAGTTTTCTTTTGTCATTTGCTTATTATGCTTAGTGGTTTGCTTTTGCTTATTGTTGAACTAGTTTGATTTACATAAGGTTTTACTTTCTTTCTTAGGAACCATCCATCGATCCTTGGCCCAAAAGTACTTAGGTTACCTAGTTTCATTTTTATTAGAAGGGTTTTCTCATTAGATAGGTTTGCTTGAGTATATTAGCCTTAGATAGCTGCTTTCCTTAGTTAAACTATACTCCTACCAACCTTTTACCTTTGGCATATATTTTGCTACAACTCTAAGTTTACTTACCCCGGGTTGACAATTTAATTGAGGGTAGTTTAGTGTCTTTTTTAGTACATATAAATCACCTAACAGGCATTGATGTTAGATATTCCATTACATACCCAAGAAACTCTTATGAAGTATATAGGAGGTTTACCTGCACATATTCATAACACTGTATTTATGTTTGGACCTACTAATATTGATGAGTTTTTTGTTCAAGCAACATACATTGAAGCAGGGAAAACATGGGTTGGTGTATCAGGGAAACCATCTTTGAGAAAAGAGGACAAAAGGACGTGGAATGGAAAGAAAGCAAATTCACTAGCAAGAAAGGAAGAGAATCCCTCTTGGAAGCATTGCTAGAAAGAGGGGCATGATGAGGACCGTTTCTAGAAATTGCATCCCGATAAGAGACCAAAGTGGTTCAAAGAAAGGAAAGGGAGGCAAACAGTTGCAACAACATCACGACCAATAGACTTGGGATCAGATTCAGGTGATGAATCTAAAGTCTCATTGGTTGGTTTGGTAGGTAAAATTGGTGATGGATTTGATTCTAGAAGTAAATAGTTTCACATAAGGATCATAATGAGGCATACTAAGGTCGACACATTGATAGATAGTGTATCTCAATCTAACTTGATTTCAGAGGAATTGGTTAAACAATTGGGATTAAACACTCATATGCATCATAAACCTTACTCACTTAAATGGATAAGCAACAATCATAAATTGCACAAAACAAAGCAATGCACATTAAAGTTTGCAATTTCATCTAAGTTTATGGACGAGGTAACATATGATGTGGCGCCGCTCAATGAATGTGGAATGTTCTTAGGAATTCCTTACTTGTATGATCATAAATCAATCTTCTATAGGGAAAAGAATCAATATCATTTAATCAAAGCAGACAAAGAATATGTGGTTCATGCTCATCATTTAAAGGCAAATAAATCTCTTCAAACAATGGAACAATCAATAAAGGAAGATCATGCAAGAAACACACCTATAATTGTTTCAAATCAAGCAATTGATCTTAAGCAAGAACAAGAGATGATTGTAGAATGGAAGATCAATCACACTTTGGTTCAAGATAAGCAATGTCATGCAAGTATTACAAACATATTAGCTCATTTTCAGTCATATTTCTGATGTTATCATTAGTAATGTTGTCAACATGGATGATAGTGGCTTCAGTAAGATGTGACAGAGTACAAGTGGCTAACAATATGTTGTCAGTTATCATGGTTGTTTTACAGTTGATCTTGATGAGACAGGTGCACTGGACAAAGTTTAAATATAGAGAACACGTGGGGTGGAATATCCCACACTTGATGACTGGTTAGTAACCTTTTGAAGGACCAAAAGGTATTTAGTGGGGAGGTGTGATCCAGAATTGGATCCAAGAGCCAAAATTGGTCCAAGAAGGCCTAAAAATCAAATTTCTCAGAATGAATTCAAAACGGACTTGTGCGTAGGCCTCATTGATATGAACCCAACACAACTTGAATGGGATCAAATGAACACCATATGCGAAAGATATCATAGTCTGTCCGTTTCATCAAACACGTAAAAAAAGATGTTGACTATACATTCCACACCGTGCTAATGTGGCAACTGACTATATAGGTCATACGACCATACAACTGATTTGGCAAGGTACGTTGGCACTAACGTGGGTAGGTGCGGTTGTGGACGAGTCAAATCGTGACATGTGGCACCACTGCAAGGGTGACATGTGGCACATGCTGACATGGCAGGTATAGTCATCACGATGATAGGGAAGACATGTGGCAGATGTGGTCGAATTAGGCTTAGACATGTGTCATATTTTTGGGCAAATGTGAAGGTGCCACATGGCCCAGTCCTGGGCTGCCATGTGGCACCACTTTATTGGTTCACTGGTTTTTTGACAAAAGCTTATGGGTCTGTGGGGGTCAAACTCATGACCTCCATGGGCAACCAAGACTTCATGTAGGTCGGGCTACCAACTCACCTACATAGAGTTTCTTAATGTATGGTGGCGCCACTACTACTTAAGTTGCATGGTATGTAAAACAGGTGGATATAAGGGCTGGAGCCTAGCCCCAGTCCCTAACATAACTGTCATACGACCATACCAATGTGACCCTGCTATGTACATTTTTTGGCATGGAAGGTTGGATATAGCCCCGGTCCCATTCCATATGCATATGTAATATGCCCACCGGTTATGTGTTGGCACATATTTTTGGTGGTTTAAGCCATGGTTGTATAGCATATCACATGTGTCCATACCGTATACACTTTAGCATGGAATAAAGTGGATAGCGCCCGATCGGTCGAGCTAGCCCGCTGACCAAGGCTCTAGGAACCAGGGGCTTATCATTGTTTTGTGCATGGAGAATAGGACCCACGACCATATGGCCTTTGTAGCATGTGACCAGGGCCCAAGATTGGGGGGGATAGGACCAGCTCACCAACCCGAGGTGACATGGAGGCAACCCACATGACCAGGAGCACGGAAGAAGGGGGTTGTGCCCTTGAATTTTTCCAACAAGTTTTTTTTATACATTATTAAATGATTTTAATTGGTTTTATCAACAGTTTTGAGGGATTTTGGTCATTTTTGGAGGATCTTGGGCCCTTCTTGAGGCCAGATCTTGGGGAGAATTTGGGAGGTTGTTACCCACTTCAGGCCTATATAAACCAGAGGCTCTTGAAGACATGAAGGTTTAGAACATGGAAATGATTAAGGATTGTTGAGCCAAAGCCATTTTTATGCAGGGAAGCCATTGAGGAAAACACCTTTGCAGGCCATTTCTAGGAGCTCCGATCATCCATTTTCAGTTTCGTCAGTTTTGTTGGGTTCTTGAGATCTTGTAGAAAATGATCAAATGATTTTTTAATACTTTTGGCATTGTTATTATGTCCTTTTAAAGCTTTGAACAGAAATAACAAAGCCTCACCCACTAAGACAAAGGCCTGGAGGCGTAGGCGAGATTGACGAACTCTGTTATCGCTTTGAGGTTTTATGGTTTTCTGTTATTCTTGCTTATTTCCAGATCTATATATTACTTAATGGATTCTACGTTTCCTCTTTAATTATTCCTCTTTCATTAAGTTCCTAAATGGTAATTTAACTCATGAAAAAATAACTCAACCATTGTCATTAAAAGATCTTTTCAGATCAATACCCCACAACTAATTTAAGGAGACCCTACCAGAATATGGTAGTCATGCTATGCAGGTTGTACGGGGAACTAGATGCAACCCATTTTCCCTTATCATACATTCCCCTAATTTATTTCTTTGTAGATGTAGGGGTCTCATTCAACTGGGCAGACATATTTTTTGAGAATCTGAAAGATGTTATTTCTGTAGTTACACAAGCACAACTAGGAAGATTCCCTATTTTCCATATGTATTCATATCTTCTAGACATAATGCGCATCAATCAAAAGTACCCAAACATGGGATGGAGTTGGTTTCTCATTGATTCCACTATCCACATCAACTGCAAGGTGATTTTGGAGTATAAATATCGAAGAGATTATCAAAGATTCTATGAACACTTCCTTTCCCTATCGTACGAGTTTATTTTTTTCACCTCTCCACCTTATATGACTGACAAGGAAATAATAGTTGTAAGAAGGATTGGGGATTGGTATTTAATGGAATAAGGTACATATATAAGGATATATGGCGTAATTAAACCACCCCACACCCCATCTACTTCCTCGGATCGTCCCTAAAAATCTTGTGCTCTAGGAAGTGGCATATCAAACTACCATACATGGGGTTGGAGGAATGATATATAAATAAAATAAAGAAATTTGGCCTCCACTACCTCTTTACATTGACAATTATTTCTTTCAAAACACCAAACAAGCCCAGGAGAAAGTAGACGTATTGCTTTCCTACCTTTTTGGAGAGGAAAGATTCAGGAGGCACAATCCTAAGAACATCATCAAAGAGAATTTTCATAGCACGAGACTCCCATAAGAGTACACTAATGAGTTATGGGAAGGAGAATAATTACATCAAAACATCAATACTTACGACGAGGTCATTTTCAATAGGCAAGGCCATCCATAAGGGAGAATCACAAATGAAGAAGCTACAACAACAACAACCAAAAAATATGCAGAGAGAGATCAAGCTGAAAGATTTCCCCCCATATCTGTCTCAACTCATTCAGGTTCCACATAGGAGGATGAAGAGGAACCAACAGATAAAAATAGAAGTATTGAAGAGGAGGAATGATTCTAAAAAGAAACAAAAATTAGAAGCTGACAATGAAAAGGCCAGGGAAGAAAATGAAAAAGCAAAGGTTGAAGCAAAAGTTGTTATAGAAAAAGAAAAAGAGTTAGCTGAAGCGGTAAGAATAGCAATAGAATTAGCAGATAAAGTTGTTGAAGAAGAAAGGTAGGAGAAGAATACATATGATAGAGAGGGTGATGCACACCCAATGGAATTGGATATCTTTGGAATGTCCACCGCATGTGTAGAAGAAGAAAAAATGAGAAGTGGTTTAGGTCTCGGAACCTGGGAACCTTTTCAGTCAGCCAAAATATTGGATCTATGCAGTTTCACATACGATAGTAAAACCAAACGAATTGTGCAAGAAAGAGTGAAAAAGGTTCCAATAGTAGAAGGATCCCCTTTTTCAGTAGTTACTCAGGTCCACATCATAGGAGATGTTAGGGAAGACCATGTGGCAACAACTAGGGAAGGATTTCCAATTATGGATGCAACCCTGGAAAATATACATAGGTTGTTCCAACAGAACGAAGAAAAAGAGATGAGGATCAAAGAGCTGGAAGAGCGGCTCCAACAAGTAAAGATTGATGAAATGAATCTTCTCTATTTTAATACCATCACAAAGAAAGTGAGGAATGATTTGGAAGGTGTCATCATTCACATGTATTCCAATCTTCATCTCTTCCAAAATGTGGATACAAAAGTTATTGAACAAAACAACCGGATACAAATGCAACTAACACAATACAACACTATCCGTGAAGGTATAGCAGACATTGATACCTGGATAAAAGAGAATTTTGATGCACCTCCGGAGTTGTATAGACCCTCAAAATAATCAAGGAATAAATACCTATATGCATTATATCATTTCTAGCAGGTAGAGAAAAGGGTAGACAAATAAGTAACCAAGGCAATGGGGATCTAGTCAAGGACTCACAAAGCTACCCAAGAGTTGATAAGGAATGGTCATCTCCTAATATTAGATGAAATTGGGAATAATTTGGTCATGAAAGAGTTAGTGAATGCATTCAAGGAAAGTACAAGTTTAAGGAGACAAATAGTCGAAGCAACAACCATTGTCTCTACCGATATTATTAGCCAACATCTACTATAGTCGGTGAAGGTTCACACTATGATACAAGATTATATGACAAGACTGGAGAAATTTATATGTGCCCTTGATGATAACATCACCATGAATTAAGAAACATTGGAAAAACTATCTTACAGGAGGATTGAGTCACTATATAACCAGTTGGAAGTTTGAAGAACTTATCTCCAGAGAAAAAGTTCATAGGAAAAGGACAAACAATTGTTTTCCTTTCATCCTTTTCCTAACTACTTCAAATTTCATCCTTTCTTCCACTTGTCATGAGAAAGGAAAAGGTGAATAGTTTTGTAATTTCATGTTCAAGAAGAAGCAGAAAAGACAACAAGGAGTTACTACCTTTTGTATAAAATAGACTAGAGACTCTGTTAACAAATACTTTTTTTTTGGCTTTTTAAGCATTGTATAGACCCAAGAACTTATACAATGTTAATGAATATTGAGAAGCCCTCGGGGACAACATGTTATAGAAGGAATTCTGTGTAGAACCTGATCAAAGATTTGAACTACTTCCAATGAAGATATTTGTTGTTTCTATGGATTGTAAGAATGCTTTGTTTGTTTTAGACTAATTCTTATACAATCTTTGATGTTCTGCAGTTATTGAGATTTCTTTGAATATTTCAATGCCTTGAGTTTTTTGGGTTATTACAGTATATGTTGTTGTGATATAGAATAATCTGATTATTCATGTATGTATTCTATTGACTCCAATCTTTCTCTTTTTATACAACTAACTCTATTAAAGTTGTGTAAAGTTTTGGTTGCATTATAACTCACCGGTTACTCTAGCATGCTCCTAGATAGGATAAGTTATCATAGATTAGTTGTCTTTACATACATATTATTCATCTACATATTTGCATTACATCCACCCACTTCATCGGTACATCGGACTGTAACTGGTATGAAAACCAAAAGACAATAATAAATGGAAGTTGGGCCAAATTCTGGATGGGACTCCTAATCCAAACATTGTATAGTCTAATTGGAACCTTATACCGGGGAGTGCCCCTTGCCATTGTCGAGAGAATTTGAACCCGTCAAAAGCTACCATGTATAATGAGGGAATCAAATAACAATAATATATGCCTCTATCACTTCCTACAGACCTTACTTTGACTAATGCACTGGTCAACCCCAAGGGTATGACCCAGAGATCATACTGAAGTCTAGAAGCAGACTTGTGACTATCCTACTCCCTCGTCCTCATATGATGGCATCCCAGATGAAGATCAATCATCGAGGGATATGATACTCCTCGAGGTTCACCCATAGACTCATTGATCCTAGGAAATCAAAACTCGATGGAATTCCTGAGGACTTTGTCGGGAGATATCCTTGGGGAAAACACCCCACAACTCCACTTTATACTACCACATACCAATGAATATCCCTTCATACTACTCCCTATTATTGAGTTGTCTTGTACCATCCTATATATTGTAGGAGATACTATATCCATCACTCTGTTGATGTTTCCTGAACCTGTATCCAAGAGCATGTCTATGTATGTCATATATCTCTCCACCCAATCCATGGATGCATATACTTCCTTGTGGCCTAGTCCTTAAGAAATTCTCTTAACTATCTCCTTCATAGTTAAGCCTTGAGCCGTTAGTGGGCTATGAGAAATAAGTGCATGATCAAAGCCCCTTGCATCGAACCTATCCTCAAGAACCTACAACTCTAAATGCTCCTCGTGCAGGATTGTCACAAGAGTCTCCTCCTTTGAATCATGAGTGCCACTCATGACCTCATGTGTCATGGCTTCTGAGGATGATGGAGTATCTATTGTTGTCAGCGATGGAGAGCATGCCAAACTCAGTTGGTAAAAAATATCCTCAACTTCCCTTTCCTTTTCTTCAATGAACTTAAGAGAAAGGTCCCTATCCGTGAACAAGTGAAAATAATCATATTTCATTTCCTCTAGTGTCTCTTTGATGATTCTCAATTGGGTACTACTAAATCCATTTGCAAATACCTTTTCCCTCTCCTCTATATGGGTTTTCCACATAAATTCTTCAATAAATTTATGAGCACCATCTGCTCTTGTCAACACCCGCACAATTTGTTCCATTGTGACCAATAGTTGGTTCTCCAAATCACACAATTTTATTTCATCAAAATGGAGTGGGATGTCACATAAAGGATAAGTTGACTCATTATATTATGTCGTGCAATTTGGACTACCTTCCTCATACACGTTTTCTGATCTTCTCTCGTCCCCTAAATCAACCCCTTCATTGTCATCCTCCACACATAGGTCCCAATATTTTTCATATTCTAGTACAATCATGTCTGCATCATCATACATGTCATAAACATGATGAAGTGTTGAATTCCCTCTTAAATCATCCTCATCATCAACATAATACACAGGGAGAGATGTTGAATTCTTAACATCGACTGATTGGAACATCTTCTCATACTCATCATAAGTAGGGCAAGGTGTTGTATCTTCATCTTCTCCATCTAGCACACTAGTTTCATCGGCCTCATTGGTTAGTTATAATGATGTATCATAGGATGTTGTTTGGTATTCCTCTCTGCACACCTCCTTTGCATGGCTAGATGATGATCCTTCTACCATCCTTCATGCTCATCCTTCTTTAGTTCTTGCCCCATGCTTTTAAAATAATCCTTGTCCAAATCCTTAGGCCAACTTCCATACCAAAGAGTGTAAAATATTTTAAAGGAACATGTTGCAAAAATATCTTCACTCAATGTCAAATACTCCTGAAAGTAAAGCATGATTTATTTCCCTCTAGCATCTCCTTGGCTCATTGAAGAATTTGCCAAGTTTTATCCATGAATACTAGAGTTGTATTTATTCCCTTGTTCATGGAATGCATTGTTGATTCCTACTTTATTTGTAACCCATTCATGTATTATGAAACCATAGGATGGAAAGATCACCAACTCAAATACCATTGTAATGTCCCCAGTGGGAATATACTAGAAAAATAATGGTTTGTTTTCCAATATGTAGTTTTGGTTATGCTCTTCTCCAAACACATATGTTGTTAAGATGATTGAGGAATTTCTACAAAATTTTTCATCATAACCCTTAGATAGAAATCTTGAAAAACATGTTGGATTCAATCTGATACACTAGAAAATAGATAAGATAATATGGCACTTTATTAATAGTACAATCTTGATAGCACAATACAATATCTAGGGTTGTTGCAACAGTGGTGACAAATCAACAAACATACAAAAATGAAACCAAAACCTGATGTAGTTCCCTAATCTCCTCTAGAATATGGTTCCTCCTCCAATCTATAGAAATACTAACTCCAAATCTCCAAACCCTCTTCAAAATGATACCAAACCCTTGTGAGAGTTCTTCAAGATTCAAGCTCTCGCTGGAGATGATGTTGAGCTACTCTGATACTGACTGTAGTGATCCATCTGTTTCACCCAAGTATCTCTACAACTTCATTTTGGAGAGATATTCATGGGAAAATTCTATATAATCGGTGATGCCTCACGAGATGAGGTCGGAAAACGAGAAATGCCTTGCAGGACCCCATGTACTTGTCATGTGATGATGCCTCAACAAATCTATGGAAAATGAGATCCATCCCTCATAAAATACATGAACCTCCTGACCACTTTGATGATGTCATGATCACCACCAAAAATCCCACAGATCCTTACCTACGAACTGATACCAAGCCAAAAATGAAGCAAGGTTGAAAATCCTGGATGGATCCTCATCCTTGTCTAGCTAGGGTGGATATTGCACCATCGAAACTAAACTGCAATGGAAGAGTTTTTATAAACCCTAACGCAACAATGGCTCCAAGAGCACTCCAAATAAGATGCCAAAATCATAATGAGGAAAGGTGAAGTGCTACCCTTAATTTATACTTCTTCGAGCCCCTTCTAGATATTTCCTCTCTTTGACCAAATCCACATGAACATTAAATTCACTTTATAACTCTTTTAAATCCTCGTTTTAATTTTTGAAAGTGATTAATTGGATTCTAAGAATTTCATGAATGTCAGCAATCCATTTCTCATCATTCCAACCTTTATATATTTTCGTCTTGGTTCCAACGAGCTATTACACTCATGTATCACTTTAGATAATATGGTCCCAACAATGCATTTAGTATATTTATTTAAATTATGCCCAATAATAACCAAAATTATGGAAATCCTTGGAATGCCACAAAACCAAGAGTGGATTGTGCGGAAATGTACCCGATGATAAAATATGGTGAATGGACTAGACTGGGCCCCATATAAATCCTCAAAATTTCCCAAGCTCTCTATTAATCTCACTTTACTCCTTTGGTCGGGTTGACATAAATTTACAAGGTCGCTTCTGACTGCAGAGCAGAGAGATCCAAGAATGGGGACGTTACAGTCTTCCCTTCCCAAAGATTTCTTGTCTTCAAGGAATGCCATCCCAACCTATCAATCCATCGACCGGGCCATATTGAAAATTAAAATGATAAGAAGATCCCAAACCACCCTGGAAGATGTGAAGTATCCTTCACTTAATGAGTGATCTCAAAAGCTATCGATATAAAAGGCCTCCTCAAAACTACCACTAAGTAGAGCAACTTGGTCCCACAACAAATTGATCAACCCCTCAAATAACGTCTCTACTAGGTAACGAATATTATGGAAGCATAAACTATCTCTCACCTCGGTGTCAACTACTCAGTTGTCTAGTATTGAAATCCTGAGGTCCCAAGATAATCTCAGAAAGGAACCAAAATGTTGTCATTACGCCACCCTGATAATAATTGTTCGACCATCGTACCCAAATTGTATTCTCTTCTCCTGGAATTCCATGTTGAAATACATGTAAGGGATGAACTTAATACCATGAATAGTATCCCACACAATCATCTATGTGAAGTCACAGCTTGCAGATCCACTGTTATGCTCAATCTTAATTACCAAAAAAGGAAGTTTATCTCGATCACTGAAAATGACTCTGAGCATCTTGTCGAATCTAAGCATCTCCCCACCAGATGGATATATCACCTGTGCTTCCCCACACTCCAAAGAATTCATCGAAAAGTGCGTGAACTATGATGATGTCTTGTCTTCTCCTTACACCCTCGATAAAATTGTGATCAATCAACATACTCTCCCACTCTTTCTTAGAAATGGGCAAGGACTTCATAAACCCTGCTAGATGAGTGTGCCTCGACCTATATAATTGACTATTCATACACTCCTCTGCAATGTCCATGCATGCGAACCTTTCTCAGACCTACCTATAAATAATGAAGTCACCAAGGTCCCAAAATGGCATGTATGACATGAAGCAACTTCTACTCATAGCACTGATCTGCAAGGTGATAACATAGGAATCTATCTAACTTCCCATGATAAGCTAGGTGATCAAAAGATGCATAAATGCGGTCAACTCCCTAGAAGACCAGTCCTCCAAGAAACCAATCCTACACATTCCAAGAGTGAAATCTAGAAGGAGAACAATGTCCATCTCTTCTGTACCACATGTCGATCTGTCAAACCCCATATTCCCAGGGTTCCAAGCTAATCCCCAAGAGGAACCATCATGCACTCACCTGATCATAATCGTCTCAATTCTATACTCAAGTTGTGCTCTCCTCTCATGGAATCCTAAGCTAAAATCCCTGAAAGGACCAAACTCACTATCATGGATCATGTCTTGCCAAAGCATCTCAGTGAAGTCAAGGTCTTCCAACTTGTGGATCAATTAGATTCAAGGTATAATGAGAGAATTTCCATTTCTCCAAGGCTCCACAACTCTTCTCACAACATCCTTATAATGACACAAACCAATCATTGATACGACCCTGTCGATTATCCTATGAAGCAATCCATCACTCCGATGACTGTCAAGATCCCATCACCAAATTGAAAGTCCATCACTCCTAATTTCTGCTGGAATCTTTGTGAACCAATTCGACAATGTTCGAAAATTTGGATCTCCTCCTGTATATTCGGCGCACTAATCATATGGACCAAATGAAATACTATGGTTTCAATTACACCTATCTCATCCAACCAAGTCAGATGAAACTACCATATCTTTCCATGTATAATGAGGGCATCAAATAACAACAATAGATGCCTCTTCCACTTCCTATAAGACTGGACAATGAATAATGCACCAGTCAACCCCAAGGGATGACCCAAATATCATAATGAAGTCTGGAAGAATACCTATGACGTTCCTATTCCCCAACCCTCATTTTCTAACATCCCAGATGAAGATCGGTTATCACGGGATATGTTATGCCTCGAGGTTCACCCATCCACTCACCGATCCTGGGAAACCACAACTCAATGGTATTCCTAGGAATTATTTGGGAGGTCTCCCTAGTGAAAACAACCCACACCTGCTCTACACACTACTGCATACCAATGAATATCCTTGAATACTGCTACCTATCACTAAGTCATCCTATACCATCATGTATCATGTAGGTGATATTGTATCCATCACTCTACTGATGTTTTCTGAACCTATATCCTAGAGCATGTCTATGTCATTCATATATCTATCCACCTAATCCATGGATGCATATAATTAATTCTGGCTTGGTTCACAAGAAATGAACTCAACTATCTCCTTTGTAGAGAATCCTTGAGCCTTTAGTGTGCTCTACAAAATATGTGCATGGTAAAATTCCCTTGCGTCAAACCTATCCTTGAGCACCTGCAACTTTGAATGCTTCTTATGTGAGATCATCACAAGAGACTCCTCCCTCGAACCATGAGTGCCACTCACGCACTAATGTGTCACGAATGCTAAGAATGATGGAGTCTCTACTACTTTCAATGATGAAGAGCATGCTAAAATCAATTGGTAACAAATATCCTCAACCTCCCTTTCCTTGTCTTCAAAAAAATTAAGAGAAAGGTCCCTATCCATGAACAACTTCAAATAATAAGATTTCATCTACTATAATGCCTCTTTGATGATGCACAATTGGGTACTAGTGATTCCATATGCAATTCCCTTTTGCCTCTCCTTCAGCTAGGTTTTCCACATAAGGTATTCAATAAATTTATGAGCACCATATTCCCTTGTCAACACCCGTACAACTTGTTCCCCTATGACCAATAGTCGATTCTCCAAATCACACAATTTTATTTCATCAACACAGTGTCCGATGTCACACAAAGGATCAATTAACTCATTAGATGATGTCATGCAATGTGAACTACCTTCCTCATACAAGTTTTCTGATGTTCTCCCATCCCATCAGTCATCCCCTTCATTGTCATCCTCCACACATAACTCCCAATATTTTTCATGTTCTGGTACAATCATGTTTGCATCATCATACATGTCATAAAAAAGATGAAGTGTTGAATTCTTGTTTGAACCATCCTCATCCTTAGCATCATACTCATGGAGAGATGTTGAATCCTTAACATCGACTGATTGGAACATATATTCACAGTCATCATAAGTAGGACAATATGTTGTATCCTCATCGTCTCCATATAGAACCCTAGTGTCATCGGTCTCATCAGTTGGCTCTGATGATGTATCATAGGTTTTTGTTTGGTCTCCCTCTATGCACACCTCCTCTGCATGGATATATGCATGCTCCTCCTGCCATCCTTCATGCTCATGATTCTTTACTTGATGCCTCATGATTTTAAAATAATCCTTTTCCAAATCCTTGGGCCGTCTTCTGTACCAGAGAGTGTAAAATATTTAAACAGAAAATTTGGATGGATTTCTTCACCCAATGTTAGATACACTTGAAAGTAATGCATGTTTTTTTCTTCTACTATCATCCTCTTGTCTCTTTGAATAATTTTCCAACTTTTATCCATGAATTCTAGAGTTGTCTTTATTCTCTTGTCCATGGAATGCACTGTTGATTCCTCCCTTCTTTGTAACCCATTCATATATTATGAAATAACAAGTTGGAAAGATCACTAGCTCTAATACCACTGTAATGTACCCAATCGGAATATTCTAGGAAAATAATGCTTTGTTGTCCAATATGTAGTTTTGGTTATGTTTTTCTCTAAACACATATGTTGTTAAGATGATTGAGGACTTTCTACAAAAAAAACTCTGATAACCCATAGATAGACATTTTGACAAACATGTTGCATTCAATATGAATAGACCAGAAAATAGAAGAGATAATATGGCACTTTATTAATAATGGAATATTGATCAAACAATATAATGTCTAGGGCTACTGTAGCAATTGTGACAAATCAAAAAACATGAAAAAATGAAACCAAAAATTGATGTAGTTCCCTGATATCCTATAGAAGATGGTTCCTCCTCTAGTCTATCAAAAGACAAACTCCAAATATCCAAAACCTCTTCAAGATGATACCAAACTCTTGTGAGTGTTATCCAAGTCTCAATCCCTCGTTGGAGATGATGCCAAGCTAATCTAATACTGACTGCGTGATCTGGTTGTCGTACCCAAGTATATCTACAACTTTAGTTTGAAAAGGTATTCATAAGATGAAACTGGATAACTGGTGGTGCCTCATGTGACAAGGCTAGACAACAAGCGAGACCTTGTGGGACCCCCTATACTTGTCGTGCGATGATGCCACAACAAATCTGTAGAAAAATGGATCCATCCCTCAGAAAATCTGTGAACCTCTTGACCATTTCGATGATGTCACAATCATCACTAGAAAACCCATGGATTTGTACCTCCAAACGGATACCAAACCAAAAATGAATCCTAGTTGAAGATCCTGGATGGATCCTCCTCCTTGTCTAGTTAGGGTGGATATTGCACCACCGAAACTAAAATGCAATGGAATGATTTTGCTAAACCCTAATGAAACAATGGCTCCAAGAGCACACCAAATAAGATGTCAAAATCATAATGAGGAAAGTTGAAGTGCTACGCTTCATTTATACTTCTCCGAGCCCCTTCTAGATATTTCCTCTCTTTGACTAAATCCACATGAAGATTAAATTCACTTTATAACCCTTTTTAAATCAACCTTTTAATGTCATAAAGTGATTAATTGGCTTATAAGACATTCTCGGATTTCAGAAATCCATTTCTCATCATTCCAACCTTTAGATCGTTCCATCCCAGTTCCAACGAGATATTACACTCATGTATCCCTTCAGAGAATATGTTCCCAATAACACATTTAGTGTATTTAATTAAATTATGCCCAATAATAACCAAAATTACGAAAAAGGTTGGAACGTCACAGAACCAAGAGAAAACTATGTAGAAACGATCTTGATGATAACATATGGTGGATGGACTAGCCTGGGCCCAATATAAATTCCCCAAATTTCTCGAGCTTACTGTTAACCTCAGTTTACTCCTCTAGCTGAGATGACATAAACTCACAAGGTCACTTCTAACTATGGAGCAGAGTGATCCAAGAATGGGGACATTACAAACCATCATGTTTCATAACCATCAACACTAGTGAAGAAAAAGAACTTTGGCTAAGTTGAATGATGCCATCCTCTAACATTTCTTGGATCATATGCTCAATATCACTCTTCTATGCATATGGATACATGTAAGGCCTAACATTAGTTGGTACACTTCCTGGTTGCAAATGAATATCATGGTCATGATCTCGAGTAGGTGGAAGAACCTTAGAAGTCTCTCTAAATACCTTGGAATGGTTGTTGATAACTATTTGGAGATCCATTGGAGCAAAGGATATACATGTTTGAACATCTACTGAGAACAATTGTGAAATTACACCATGGTGTTATGTTTTGAGTAATTTTTTCATGCTATTAAAGCTTATCACCTTAGAGGGTTTCCCTTGGATATGTCTAAGCTCAATTTCCTTGCCTTTTGATGAAAATATCATGAAAATATCTTGAAAATTAAGGGACACTATTCCCAATCATTGGAACCATTGGATCCCTAATACAACACCAACACACCCATTTGGATGAAAATCATGGGACTATCCAATAAATACTCCCCCATATTGAGCTTAATACTATGTTACTTCTGAGTACAATTTATGGTACCTCCATCTGCAATCATTACTAGAAGCTCTAGTGCTAGAAATACAAAGCAATATTGAGATCTTTTGTTAATTTGTAATTGATGAAGTTATGGGTACTACCAGAATCAATCAACATTGTTACCTTTTTCTTTTTTATGTATCCTTGTATCTTGAGGGTTTGTGGATTACTGATGCCAACCAACACATGACAATATATCATTGGAGTAGTCTCTTCTAGATTCATATCTTGTGATGGTTCCAATTCTTGATATTCTTCCTCCTCACATTCTATGTAGAATAATTTATTCTCATCACATTTTTTCCCCTTACTGTACTTGTTGTCACAATTTAAACATAGTCTATTTGCTCTTTTTTCATCCATTTGCTGAGGTGTCAACCTGGTTGGTTGAGTGATGTTAGGAGAGGGAACATGGTGCTCTTTATAGATGTTAGTGGCTAACCTTCTAGTAGTCATATTTTGTTTTTCCACTTTTCTTTCCATACTGAAATCTTGCTTTAGGGATTTAGGTTCCAAGAGACCCACCTCATGTTGAATGTTCTCCTTTACAGTGCCCATAAAGAGATATAACAAATTATCCTCTGGAATTTTCTTTACCCTGAGACTAAGCTTTTGGAATTGTTGAATATGTTCTTTAATTGGAACTTTTTGTCAAATATTTTTCAATTGACTAAAGAATGTATTTCTCTTAATATCCCCATAATGTGTTATGGATTCATCTGTAAAAATGGACCGAGAGATAATATAGTTCTTTTTTCTTTCATAAAGCCATTGATACCAGAAAAAATGATCATTTTCTAAATACAAGGATGAAATAGGTACCTTTTGTAAGCTTAGCACTTGGTGTAGATAACATTATTGCTTCAAATGGAATATCCATGTTATAGGATCTGTACCATCAAACTTCCTCATATCAATATTTGGAATGAAGTAGTTCATTGGTGCTAACTTGAAGCCTTGATGATTTGGATCTTGAAGTGATGAATACTCATGATTCTAGGACTCAATCTTTATTTCCTCTATATTTTCATGATTTCCTTTCATTTTGAAATCTCGTATAGGAATTCTATCATCTAGAGCATATAAGATCATGGAAGACATGAAATTTTGCAACTCTAACATCTTTTTTTCCATATGCTCCCTATTTTCATCCACCTTCTTTTCCACATGCTCCTAGTTTTAATCCATCTTCTTTTCCATTTTCCTTTTAAGGTATTCCTGAGAATGTGAGAAATCCACTGGTTTCAACATACTAGCACTCATTTAATCAACTTGGTTCTTTAATTGGTTTAGATTTTTTTCTAGGTCTTCACTTTATTTGGATTCCATGTTTGAGTTTTTATGAGGAGCACTTGTATTATTTCCTGTATAACCCTTTTCCATGTGAGAAAATAATAATTCTCCTCTTTTTCCTCTTTATCATAAATTTTGAATAATCAAAAATAGATATTCCAATCAAAAGTTATTCCAATTGTTAGTTACATATTGTTGCGCACACACAAGAAACTCCTAATTTTCTTTCCTTATCATCTGTCTAATACAAGAAATTGGGGCCCCTACAAATATTCCTACCAGAACCCTCTCACTCTCTCTCTCTCTCTCTCACATGCTAATTACTAAGCCTAAGTTTTCCTCCGTCTCTTCTCACTTATCCATTTCCAGTTTCTCTTCAGATCAATTCGACCTGTCTATCCACATTTCAATGACTTCCCTCTTTCTATGTCGATACATAGCATACTAGAGAATGAATCCTTTATTCCACCTACACATTGGTGCACCAACGATTTCTTCACCAATACATAAGGCACTTTCCTTCGAACTTGGTCAATGCATTGGTGTGTTTCTACTAAAACTCATCGAAACACATCTTATCACTAGAAAAGTTCACGTGATCAACTCCAGTATGCCAGATATGTTCACATGATTTTATTCACCATGCATTTTCATCGATGTGTTTCATATTGGAAAATCTCCTACCTTTCTCCTCAATAGCATTGCATATTGACAAGGTTCATATTTCCCTCGTCGATGCACCACTTGCTGATAATTTTCCCTCTCCTATTGCTGATGTACCAAGAGAAGGATGTCAATCCCTTGTCATCACCTAAAACATTGACAAAGAAAGGAACACCTTCATCCTGGGTCCTGTCTCAGCCTCCTCCACCTGGGATCCTTCTTGCCGTGCTCATCAGTCAGTTTCCTAACATTTCCAATGACTAAGATATCCATGCCTAATTATATTTATTCTCACTATTTTCCTATCTCACCTAATCCACTTCATATTATAGTTGTAATTAAGTTTGTTGTGTCACCAGTCTCTTTCATCGCACACATCGTACCATCTTATTTATTTTGTACTTCTTAATTTTATGAATAAATCTTAATTGTGAAAGTTTCATCTATCATCAGATGGGATAACCACAACACCTGATGGTCTTGCCCTAGATCTAAAATGTATCTTGAAGGAAAWTTGGTCACCTTGGCTCTGAAACTGTGTTAAGCACCTCAAACATTAATTGGCCATTTTTGCAGACTTATATTTCTATGCCTTTGACAGATTACCTCAGGTTCAATGAATGAACTAAGAGCYTATATATCTCAGATGGCACTGAATATGATAGAATTTAATTTGGGTAAAGCAGTAGCAAAAGCGAGACCTGAACTTTCATTAAAAATGATTTTGAGTGCAACTTTTCGGCGTTCATCAAAGCAAATTATTATTCCTAGAAACAAGCCAATCATATAATTTTTGCCATTGCGATTCCAATGAAACTCACAGAATCATTGGTTGTTGCACAAATGAGATGTTTGTATGGCACAACTAGTTGGATCGCCAAAATTTCATCTCCGTCTTTTTCACAGCATAAAAGATGGTACTCCATTATGATGTCATATGAGAAAGTTACAAGCATTAAAATTCTTTCACAATAGTATTAACATAAGGTTTAAGAATTTTCACCTCTGCACACAACTGTTTTAGGTAAGATGTCATCCTATTGCAAAAGATTTGAAGGTCTGAGATTTTCAAATTTAAATCATTTTAATTTAACATGGATCATTCAAATCTTAGCATTTATTTAATGGATGACATTAACAACAATGAATTGTTTGGAATCACTATTTTAAACCCATATAATTTTAGATTTAATTTAAATATGAATATTATTTAAACACATTTCTAGGGTTTCAAATAACTCCTAAAATTGTGCTAAAAGGATGCTATAAGAGTTCAAGTTGGTAATAATTGTTTGAGGAAATGAATCATAGCACTTGTAAAGAAGGTTGTCGACTATCATCAAAGGTCTTGAGAGGAAGTGCATGATAACAACTAATATGGGTGTATGTTGTGGCCTTCTTAGTCGATCCATCCATACTTTCCTGACATACCATTAAATTTCTAAACCCCATCTCGTTTCCTTTCACGAGAGGTTAAAAAAACAAAAAAATAAAAAACCCATCAACAACAAAGCGACTAAATGATAAAATATGCTTCAAAGGATTATTATCCTACAGTTGTAGAAAAGTGGATAGATAATGAATTTGAAACCCATATGGTTCTTATTGAATCGTCGATAAGGTCAATAGGATCTCTCCTTATGGCTTATTTATTACTTCCAAAACAAAGTCCAAAACCTTTCAAAATAGATAAAGTGGGAATGGTAGTCGAAAAGTATGCTACAGAGATTTGCACACTCATCCCCTTGTGTCACTAAAGAGTTGTGAAGAAGGGAGTTATGAAGAAGGGTGTCGATCACCCAAAAAGCTCGTGATAAATTGAAATTGAACTTGGCAGCAAAGAGAATCTAGACATCGGTTTCAAGACCTCCCAAACCCAATACCTAATGATTTGAGCTGAGTTTGTGCTGCATGACAATGATATGGAAACTTAGTCTAGGATTAGATATTTCAACAACCACTTTCCCAGAGAGATAAATAGAATGTGCATCGACACGATCACCGAACGAAGTTCATAACTTGACCCTAGGATAATTCCTAAGAAGTCCTTCAGTTTACACTGGAGAAGTTCATTCAAAATCATCTGATTTACATGTGAGGAGTTTGTGTAATGACCTTTGATGCAAATTGGAGGAGTTCCCACTAACTCCTTCGATGCAAATCAAAGGAGTTCCCACTAACTCCTCCAAAAAGGGACAGGACCCCCTAAACTTCTATTTGTATTTTGGCCATAACGTTTGACTTAGGTATCCATTTCGCACATTCATTATACCATTGGAAAGGTATTTCCAATATATATGACTTCCCAGTTATATGATTGGAGAAATTCCTAACCAATTGTATTCATTTTTTAGTATTATCATATGTCACCTTGTCAATAGTCACAAAGAAGAGAATGCCTTCATCATGAGCAAACGAACCTAGAACCAAAATCAGGGAAACATACACTAACTCTTAATCAATTAATGCTTTAGTTATTTGGATACAATTGATTGGTTTTAATAATTTGTCTGGGATTACTCTAAATTCATTCATCTTTTGCATGTTAAACGGTGTCAGGTACCAATATCGCGAGGAGGTGTACTCAACATCCTCACAATGAGATCTATAGCCAAGGATGACAAAGAAGCAATAACAATAACCATAGCAGTGTCAGAGGAGCAGCAACGGGAATCTAATTCCAAGGGTTAAATGGGAGGTCTAAACCCCATGATGATTGTTTGTCAAAGTTGGACAACTAAGATGTCCCAATGTCCAAACCAGTCATTATGGTGGATGGGGTGCACTATGACTAAAATTTATGATGGCCCACTGGTGCTAAAAGACAAATTTGAAATAGAACCACTATATTTATCCCTCATCATTAAAAAGAGGATAATGACAAACATCGGTAAATAAAAGGTCATGAAGGAAGGAGAAAGGTCAAGAGTAATGTTGAGCTCCAATAAATACGAGAATTCTATCCAAATAAAGGGATTTTTGGTACTTCAAGCATTGTACATTTTTGGACTATTTTGAGAATATAGTGTTAATTAAAATTGAGAAGCCATTCCTTGGAACTTTGATGTACTATTGTTGAAACTGTTAATATGAAGAATCCCTCGGGGCCATCTGTTGATAGGGAGAAAAACTTTGTGTGTTTTTGTTTTGCTATGAACTATTTCAAGTGGAATGTATGATGTTCACATGGGTTGTAAGAACACATTTGCTAATAGACCATTATGATGCAATCTATGTTGTTCTTGCATTTTTGTTATTCTTTCTTATGTTATTTTTCCTAAGCATATGAGTTGTTGGTGTATGCAGATATATAATTTATACTTTTCTGGTTATATGTTTGTATGCATGTGTTTTTGATTTTGCACCATCATAAAAACTATATGATTGGGGTTTAAGAAAAATTGGTTTCACTACAACTCGTTTACTTATGATAATTTGACCCTAGCTAGGATAGGATAGATTAGAAGTAGATTAGATATCTTTCATGCATTTACATAGTCTTCATCTAAATCTTTCTTTGCATAATCATCCATCATTCACCTTCATCAAAGGATTGGGCCACAACTAGTAAAACCAAAACCCGAAATGGTTTCCGAGACAAAATCTGGATAGGTTCCCTATTCCAAACGGTGAGAGGTCTAATTGGGACTTCTTGCCAGGGTAACCCCTATTGTTGATAAAGGATGATTTTAGCCCCATCAACACTACCTTTCAAATCCTTTACTTGGAGCCTTTATGGATGGATGAAAATTTTCCTGATATATCTATGAACTTTGAACCCTTCCGAGTCTAAAATTTCAGCCCATAGGAATCTAATATGACCTTTTAAACTTTTGAAAATTTCATAGGTCTGAACCTTCACTGATAAAAGGTTGTATAAAAAATACAAAAATGGCTTGTTTAAGACTAATTTCAGGATTAGTACAAAGCCCCAACTTCCACAAGATATATCTCACAAATTATAATTATTTAATTTCTAAAACAATTCCACATGTAATTCACTATGTCTCCTCGGGATTATAAAAATTTCAAAGTTTGAAACTTCATCAAAATTCATGTATAGCGAAAATAAAAATATGACGTGTTTGAGACTAGTTTCAGGACTAGTCACAAACCCCAACTTCCATAGAAGACATATCTAAAAATATAATGACCCAAAACTTGAAATTTGTATGAGCCATACATTGATATGTTTTTTAGTCTCCACAGAATTCAATTGTCTGAAACTTATCAAAAAAAAGTTATAGTGAAAATCCCAAGATAACTCCTTTAAAATGGATTTTAGGATGAGTCAAAAACCCTATCTTCCATAGGTTATATCTGAAGTGTAATGAAATTGATCTTGAAATTTTTACCCGATGTACTTGGATATCTCTCTTGAGTAACCTCCTAATTTTGTTGTCTAAATCATCCCATAAAAGAATTTATAGTGAAAATTCCAAAATGCTCACTTGAAGTAGAAACACCCTAGGATCGATGCCTTCATACGAGATGTTATGAACCAAGGCCTTCATAATGATATAAAATCAAGGAATGATAGTCCACCTTGAGGGGGAAACCTCCTTTTACAATATATTCAATGTACACGATGAGATATGATGATCCTGAGACTAGGTCTCCTTGGTGTGTGTGTGTGTGTGTGTGTGTAGGAGAAAAAGGGTACAATTATAATGAAAGGGTACAATGAAGGGTTCTAGCCTGTACACAAATACAACACCAGAAATGTAATAATTCAATATCTAGGGCTTAATAAGGAGTTTTATACATAACATGGGGCTTTGTCTAAGGCTTAACAAAGCCCAATTCAAAGAATAAATTAATTCAATTTGATATGTTCCTTGATGTAGTTATGGTTTATGTCATGCCCCTCTTATCCTTAAGAATGTTAGAAATGATATGCACCAAATTCTCTTTAGGTCTCATTATACTTGACCCTTCGTGTACAACCATATTTTTCCTCTAATGATTTTTACTTTCCTATGCATGTGCAACTAGACCTCTATCTACAATTCACCATTGATCCAACATCAACACCCGATCCACATGATGTTAGATTTAGTGAAATATCAAAACATCATGACATGCATAACTTTGTATTTATATCAACATACCACATTAGCAATATCCTACAGTTTGGTGATTTGGCATATATACCTAATTGGGTTATCAAAGTTGATTGACTTTGTACCAATGTTTAACTTAGCTAAGTAAAGACATTCCTGACCTATGCATTTATACAATTCATGAGATTGGTTACCCTAATTAGTTGTGATCGAGGCCAACCATTAGGATCCATCTCACTACATGTATTTGATCACTCATACATATATAAACAAGCATAAGTCCATTTGTAAATGGTTACAAAATTTTGGGGTTTAAGACAACACACATCATACTTTGTATTTATAAAAATGGAAGCTATCAAGGGATGAAGCCATCCAGATACATGATGTGTCTACAGTGCACTAAAGATAGAATTAAATGAAGGCAAAAGGTAATAAAAAATACTAGGAAATACAAACACTAAATAAGAAAGTACATAACATAATTTAATCTTCTAGAAGAGATTTCCCTATGGCTTCAATACTAGAGGGTAGAACAACAATTGAAGAAATCAAGGAGAGGATGTGTTTTTCAATTTAGGCACTTCCAATATATATCAAAGATAAGGTGGTAAAGGAGGTTGTAAAGAATTTGTTCTAGGCTTAGAAAAATCATACTCTAGTCTTGCACAAATTACTGGAAAACATTAAAAAATGAGATGAGTGTAGAAAAAATGCATAATTAAATATGATTAACACAAGGAGTAATGGAAAGTGAATTGTTCTGGTTAGATGAAATAAATAAAAAGTGGCTATATATAATCCATCGAGAAAACATGAAGACAAATTTTAGGAAGAGAAGAAGAAAATACATTAAAAAAAATGTATCGTTTATATTTATAAAGGAGTCAACAAAGTAGGTACTAAGGGATAAAATTCTAAAGGAAATGCATGAAATAGAGAACATGGTGGATCAAATTAGAAAAGAAAGAGGTAAAATTTAGTTATTGAAATCGAGAAAAAAGGGTATGGGGGAAGTTCTAGAAGCATTGTGAAAATATATTAATTACAAGCCAATTACTAGGGTGTCATGGGTAGAGGTACATATCAAGAAGATGGTCAAAAGAGTGGCACTAATGAAGGAATATAAATTAAGAATGAAGATAATAAACGAGGAGATGCATAACTTACACATAAGTTTCAACATATTGGTAGAAAGTATGAGAGTGAAAAATAGAAAAGAAGAAACCAAAGAGGGTAGGAAAAACCATAAAAGCTATCAAATAGAAGAAGTGAAAACATTGTATAAAATGGACCTAACCTAGTGAGTGAGTTAAAATATTAGAATGGCACTCAAACTGATTGCAATTTGGAACTAAATAACTATCTTGTGAGAACTATTATGGTCTATATTATTTCCTTATAAAAACATAAATAGAATAAGAAATACACAATATACACAAAACTTCCATTAATAGGACAACATTGTTTTAAGGAGAACCCTAATGTGGAATAAACTCCAATTTATTCTTCAATTTAAAATAACAAACTATTAAGTGTTTACAAATGAAATCATATATCACCTCTCATATTTCACATCGACATGGTTATGTAACAAATTCCTTATACTTCGAAGATCTTAGATAATTTTCTTGCATAATAGTTGTTTTTATCATTGAGATTATATATTTCCTTTTGAAACCTTTGAATCACATTCCAACATTCACGATGTTTAACAACAGTTTCCAATTTAAAGGGTCTCTTTTTACAAGGTTCTTATTACCCAAAAAAACTCTTGGTCAGTTGTGATCCCTCAATTGACTTCCATACTGATCTTTTATAATCGCCAACTCATCGTATGTATTCTCGTATTAGCTTATTCTTGGATTCCATAATCCCACAATTAAACAAAATATCACATGCTTATATTATATTGTTTATAGTGTCTCTTAACTATGTTACTGAAATCACCTACAATCTCAACCTTCTCTATTGACTTCCACAAACTATGGAACACTTATAAAACATTATCCATAACTAAATTTTTCCAACCCTTGATCTCTATTATTTCACCTTATTATGGGCCTTCTCCAAGTCAATTATAGTTGTTCCTCTTCCTTGACTATCAATTAAATAATATATTCTCCTTCCACATAAATTTGATGCCATGTGTTGAATGATGATGAATAGATTCAACAATTATTATTGATGAGGAACACACATAGCAAACACTTGTTTCTTAGGATCTTTTCATCACCGATCCTCTGATCTATTATATAGAGGTTAAAATATTCACCCTCCAATAAACTATTAGGATTGGTTTCTTCCTTGAAAAATGTCAATTGTGTGTTAGTTGAACAATAATCACAATTGAATTAATCCTTTGTATTCCAACTACTTGTCAAGAATACTTCATTAAAAACTAATTAATAAAAAATACTAGAACCTATAAAGTCTTTTGTCAACATGAATTCATTGCCTCCATCTATAGAACATTAGCATTATCTTATAATTGATTCTTCTTAGTGGAGAAACTTAGTCGTTTCTTTCCTATTTGATTTTCTCAATCAACTTAGTCTTTAGCCAAAATATGATATAATCGATTATTCAAATTATTAGGAAATTTTGTACCCCTACACCACTAAAAGGAGAACACCTTATTATGAAGGTTTTTACAGAGCCTCCCCAAAAAATCCATCCCTTCTCCGTATATACAAAGGGAGGACAGTCGAAGGTTTTTTGATCGGTGCACATTTAAGGTACATACGCACTGGTGCACACATAAACAATAAAGAACATATGATTCAATGTTAAAAATGTTGGGTATGTGTTATATTATTTGCATGACCAAATATAGTGTTTTTGTTGCATCAGGTGCACGAGGGTTTGAGGGCAGTGGCCCCCCCAAAAGTAATTGGCGGTCTTTTGCGTCTATTTTTAGCGGTTCTTCGGCACATGGTTTTCTAATTTCTGTTAAGGAATTAGGTCTATTGACTAATACAAGTCAATGTATTAGGGGTTTTGGATGCCGCAGGATCCTATATACATTGTATTGTAAGAAATGAATGTATATGATGAAAAAAATATTAGAGTTGCAACTCTAAACAGGTTGTTGGTTTTCCCGGTTTGGGTTTCTAGGGTTAAATATCTCTGTAATGTGTGTGTCTGTGTGCCATTGTATATTTTCTATTTTTATTAAGAATCCATTTGCAGTAATTTATTGTACAAGGTTAAAATCTACATTTGGTATCAAAGAAATCATTGGCTTCAGGGGGGGCCTTTGTGACCATGGGTTTGGCTCAGGTTTGTGATAAGACTTGTTACAGTGGGAGATATGCAATATCGATTCTTTAGGAAAAATAAATTGTGAGTAGTTCAAAAATAGAGATAAAGAAATTTAATGGGAAATTTTTTGAGCTATGGAAGCTCAAGATGGAAGATCTGTTGGTGGAAAAATATCAGTGGATCGTTGTGGATCTAGGTAATGCACCTACATGAATGTCAACAAAAGACTGGGAAAAGTTGGATCGGCAGGAGAAGAGCACAATCGGGTTGTGTCTCTCAGATTCAGTATTATTGAATGTGCCAGGGGAAGATACAACCAAGGCATTATGGGATAAGTTAGGGGATTTATATTATTCAAAGTCCTTGTTAAACAAATTGTTCCTACGGTATAATCTATACAACCTGAGAATGAAAGATGGAAACTCAGTAACATAGCATTTGAGTGCATTCAATACTGTGGTAAGTTAGCTATTATCTATTGATATTAATATTTATTATGAATACAAGTGTATTATTTTATTGTTTTATTTACCATACTCATGGGATAGTCTAGTTACGTCCATAGGTAGTAATTCAACTACTTTAACTTTTGATGATGTAGTTTCATCCTTGTTGTTGGAGGAGATGAGGCGGAAATAAATGGAAATCCATAGCACATACTCCTTATTTGCAATAGGACACTCCCAAGAAATAAATATATATAAGTCCTTAAGTGGGAGATCTAAATCTAAGGGAAGATTTAAATCTCCCAGAAATTTTGTAAAGGTATGTTGGAGATGTGTAAAAGGACACTACAAGAAACAATGTAGATCCAAAAGTGTTGAGAGAGGGAAGGGATATGAAGACGATCCTTATACAAAAGAAAAAACCTTTGTGGAAGAAGGAGGGGATGTGTACATGGATTATTCAAGAACACATGCAGATCATGAGAAATGGATGGTTGAATCAGGTGCATCCTTTCATATGACTCCTCATATAGATTGGTTTTGTAAATATGAAAGGTATGATGGAGGTGATGTTTTCCTAGGTGATGAATCGATAAAAAAAATCATAGGGTGGGGAAAATTCGATTTTAATCTCATGGATGGAAGGATTAGAACACTTTGTGGTTTTTTGCACATCCTAGGGCTGGCCAGAAATTTGATTTTTGTAAGGAAAATGGATGATGCAGGGGTACAAATAGTGTTTGAGAAAGAAATTTGCAAGATGGTTCGAGGGGAAATGGTGTTTCTAAAGGGATTTTGGATTGGAAACTTGTATAATATACTAGGTAGCACTATTAGTGGTGGGTGAAACAGTTTCATGGTTCTTGAGATTAAATTTGAAGAAGAAAAAACTCCTGGAGTCTCTGGAGAAAAGACTATGTTGTGGCATCAAAGACTGGGACATATGAGAGAGAAGGGCCTTTGAGTACTACACGGTAAAGGTATGGTTGAATTTATGTCTAAAAACTCTCTAGATTTTGATTTCTGTGAACATTGTGTAAATGGGAAGCATAATCGGGTAAGATTCGCCTTTGGTGCAATGAGGGTAGAGGGAAATTTAGAGTTGGTGCACAATGATGTGTTTGGAATTGTGTTGCTTCCATCACTGGGAAAATATGTGTACTATGTCTCATTTATAGATGAATTCTCGATAAATAAAAGGATTTTTTTCCTTGAGAAAAAATCTGAAGAATTTGACAATTTCAAAGAGTTTAAGGCTCTTGTGGAGAATTAGATAGAGAAGAGAATTAAGGAGCCGAGGATGGATAATGGTGGAGAATTCTGTAGAAATGAATTTGAAGAATTATGTAATAAGTGTGGTATAGCAAGGTAGAAGAAAAATCCATACACACCTCAGTAGAATGGAGTTGTAGGAAAGGTGAACATGATGCTAATGGAAAAAGAAAGGAGCATGCTCAGTGGTTCCAAGTTAGGATAAGAATTCCAGGTAGAGGAAATGGGTACTACATGTTACATGGTCAATCGATCACCCTCATCAGCACTAGATGAAAAGACTACACACGAGGTATGGACTAGTAAGAAACCCTCTCTTACACTTCTCAGGGTATTTGGTCGTGATGCCTATGTTCACGTTCCAAAGGAAAATAAGAGTAAGCTAGATAAAAAGGATGAAGAATATTTATTGGGTATAAATATGGTCTAAAATGTTATAATATTTGGAACCAAGAAACTAAGAAGGTAGTGTATAGATGAGATGTGGTATTTAGAGAAATCAAAGATGTTGTCAAAAACGAATTCCTACCAAGGGGGGAATAACTATAGAAAATAGAATTGACTTAAATGATAATGAATCAGAATTTACAGAATAACATGAATCATAAGAAGAAGATCCCCATACTCCAGTATTGAGGAGATTGATTCGGGAAATAAGGAAACTAGAAAGGTATCTCCACCTAATTTTCATTCAAAATTTTATTTTTATATTAATGATGATGATCCTAGAACTATTAGGGAGGAAATGGATTTAGAGGAGGCATGGGGGTTTGGGGGTAGCACCCTCGATAAAAAAACATTGACGGTTTTTTGCATCTATTTTTAACATTTTTTCGACACATGGTTTTCATCGATGGTTTTCTAATTTCGGTTAAGGAATTACGGTTGTTGAATGATCCAGGTCAATGGATTAGGAATTTTGGATTCGGCGAGATCATATATATATATTAATGTAAACAATGAATATATATGATGAATAAAATATTAGAGGTGCAACTCTAAACAGGTTGCTTGTTTTCCCGATTTAGATTTCTAGGGTAAAATATATGTGTAATGTGTGTGTGTGTGTTCCATTGTATCTTTTATTTTTTTTTACTAAGAATCCATTTGCAATAATTTATTTTACAAGGTTAAAATATACACAAAAGAACCATATACTTTATAATAAAAATAACAAGCACCGATAAAATCACATTGGTGGTGTTGAACATTACACATCGGTGTGCATCACTGTCGTCAGGTGCACCATAGTAGGGTTGATAAAAAACTATCAAAATGATTTTCATTGTTACACTTCATCCTGTGCTTCCAAAATCTCAATCAAGCACCAATTCTTACCCTCCTTCCAAATATACCTTATTTCCATTTCTCTACAATGACTTGGATAGATCCATTGGTAGATTCCACAGATTTCCAATTTTTCAAAATTACCATGAATTTTCACTTCCTCTCAATGGTGAAACCATGCCTTCTTGGGACATAAGAGGCCAGGTAAATTTCTTATTACCTTCCTATTTGAATTTTCATCCAATTAAAATTTGAATTTATCTTGAAATTTGACATCTTTCTAAAAACAAAATTCCAATTCTACATGGTGCACATGAATGCTTCGGCTCACCCCGAAGCAATGCATATTGTGTTAAATTAATAGTAAGTGTTGGTTGGATCTCTCATTCACTTCTTGGGATAACCTAGGTTCAAATATCAACAGTTTTCCAACAAAACCCTCTAAAACTATTGCTCCCCTGGTAAACCAGAAGGCAACGGTGCACACAGAGTGCACCATGCAGACTCACCTGAGATAGCTTTATGGGTGAATACAATACTCAGGTGTTTGCAGTCAAGGAATGAGTGGGGATATGTGGGGTGGTTATTCCTTCTCCATGCATTAGTATTACTAATGATTTAAGTATTACTAAGATTCATTCATCTTTTCCTCATACATACATGCTAATACATCTAGCTTAACCATTCATTCATAAACTAATCATTGACAGAAAGTAAACATTCAAGAAACGTCACATGGAATTTTTTTTTTACCGTGGTTCACCCCCTCCTCGGCTACATCCACAAAGATTTGTATTATCTTCTCTTTTATTTAGTCTGCTGCAAAATATGGCACCGCGCGCATTACATACTCAATCATACAATCATGATGAGCTTAAGGAACCTCTGTGAGGTGGACTAGATCACACTAGGCTCCTCAACCTATGACCTAACCCTCAAAATCCAAATTACTTGACTCTCCTACCACCTTATTAAAATAATAATACTTGTAATCAACTCAACAAAAACAACCTTAACCTTCACCAACCCTTTCGAACCCCTAACCTAGACCTCCTAGGTCCTTATTTATACTATTTTACAGGCTTATAACCATTACAATATTTATAAAAAACCCTAACCCTATCATGGTTAGGATTGCCTTCCTACATGCCACGTTAATTCTCTTCTTGCATTCTTATTTTCCTCTTGCATGTTGCTTTTCCTCTTGCATGTGCTCCAAAATTAGGTCTTCATTCCAAAATTAGGTCTTTCCAAAAATAGACCTTTTCTCCAAAAATAGGCCTGTGCCAAAAACAACCTTCCTTTTCAAAATATGCATGTGACCAACATGCCCCCAAAAATTACATGTGGATTTTCCCGAGCCACTTAGGTGGTTTGTGCTCCTTGAACAACCTTTGCCAAGCTGTGGAGTTTTCCTTCTAACTCTTCCCATTTTTCTCTAACTTACGCAACTTTTCCTGTGAGCTCTTCTACCCTCTGCGTTGTGATATGATCCTTGAGAGAATTTGTGCTCTCATAATGGTCTTGAGCCATTCTTGTCTTTTCCTTGTCCATTTTTGCAATTATTTGTATTTCTTTCTCTTTGAGAGGTTATAACTAGGCTTTCCTTGCTTTCTTGTTATTTTGTGTCATCTTGAGTTCTACCTATAGGGTCTTCATCTCATGTGCTCCATTCACTCGCTCTGTGATGCTCATGGACTTTTGTCGTTGCTTCAACTCTTGGATTGAAGTATTGATTAACTCCTCTTGTTGGTCGAGTTTTTGGACCCTATCATATTCTTCCAGTGTCGTCCATAGTTGTGTGGTCCTGTCAAACAATTGTGTGACCATTTCCATTTCTCTCTCCATCATTTCCACTTTTAGGGCTGCATGTTGATCCCTTTCACCCATAACTTCAAGAGGATTATTTGGGGTTAATATTTATTTAAGCTCCTCGATATCCTTCTTGTAGTCCGCGAGCTTCTATGCAATGATTTGGATTTTTTCTTCTGCGTTGATCATGGCTGCTTGTGCACTGTCTAGAATTCTTGTGAAGACTTCCCTCAACTTCTACTCTAAATTATCTATGCATTGTTTCTCTTCTTTCATCTCCAGATTTACCTGCTCGATGACCAGTTCTAGGACATCCTTGCCATTTTTTCGTTACCTTCAATTATGTTGCATCTGTCCCTGCTCGAATTGCACTTCCTGCGCAACACTGACTTTCAGTTTGTATAATGCCTTTGTTGGTATTCTCACCAATACCAACTGTACTTGCACTAGATTTTTGAATGGTGTCTGGGCTATGTCCTCGTCGACCTACAACATCTTTGTTGTTATTTGGAAGCTTAGACTTGCTGTCGTGATGGTCTAGATTGTGTCTTCCTCATTTTACATGGTCCTTTCCTCTGCTTCTGGTGCTGGGGGGGTTGGTTTTGTTCCCCTTTCATGCCTTTGCGCTTCTTTTATTTTCTCTAAGACTTTCCTGATATCTACCAACTCATTCTGTATCCTTCCTCTTTGGTTCTCAACCTCTTCAAACTCCTCCGCTGTGTGATATTTTACTGTGTCATTGAAAAGATCAGCATCATCCTTGGTGATTGTATACTCTGGGATCTATTTATGGGCCTTGGCCTTCTTGCCCGAGCCCCATGTATGTATAATAGGTCGTTTGGGTGGCCTTATTTCTTGTGGAGTGGCTGCTGAAGGGGTTTTCTACGTCATTGTATCCCCCCTTCATTGTTCTTACTGTGTCAGGACAATTTCCTTATTTCCTGTATGCGCATCCTTCTTTGGAGTACTACCCTTCTTCTGTTGCGCTGGCTTTTGGATAGGATTTCCCTGCTATGTTGGTTTCTTGGGCGCAATACTATCTCCTGCAGGTGTCTTGGATGACCCTGCTTCTACTTCTTTTCCCTAGGAAATGTCCTTGGTGATGACCAAGATCCTCCAGTCATCCTGCCAGTCTCTCATTTCCATCTCAACTTCTTCTGCATTGATGTAGAATCAGAGTTGCAGCCATTGTTTTGTTGGATCCCTGCATGCTTGGATCCACATGTTGTGCCTCGTATCCCTAAATTTGGCTATCCCTTGATATTTTGTGACCACTTCCGGAGTTATCCTCCAAATGTTGGCAATGATGTATTAGATGTTGCTGAGATACCGAGAAAAGGTGTTGGCATTTCCACTTCTTCTCTTTTGGTCCGAAGTTCTTCCCATTGACATGGACCACGCTGTGTGATAATGGCCTACTCTATCACATAAATAAGAGTAGGGAGGATCTTTCCACCCGATTAAGGCTATCATTATCAACAACTAGGAGTAGTGGAACATTTTTCCCAAGTCTTGCACATCCTTACAGTCATCTAGGAACAGGTTCAGTAAATATGGGGCCCAGTTGAGCATGGTGTCATTTGTGCACTGTGATACTACTCTGACAACCGCTACAGGGACCTCCTCCTTTCAACATTCACGTAGAAATTTTTTTGCCATTAGTTTTGTGTCCATCCTAGTGGCTACGTCAATGATTCTCTTGATAATAATTCCACGTGAGCCTCTTTCCATCTCGTATGCCTTAATCATTTATTCCACGAGAACCTTTTCTTTAGTTTTTTCATACAGGTACTGCACGGGACTCTTGCCATTTGATGGCATGCCTATGATGAAGGAAATGAGTTCTACGTCGATGGAGACAGGTTCTTCTAACCATAAGAATCCTCCATGGAGGACTGCCATCAACTACTTGACGCATTTATTCACCTCTTTCCTCCTATCAAAGTGGAAAATTTCTACCAAGTTTAGAATCCATGTGTTTTCTAGGCCTGCCACTCATTTTTTTGGCTACAGTATTGGGTCTCCAAATGGAACTGTGCCTAGGCTCTCTATGTACACCTGTTGCACAAATGCTAGGAATTTGTTGGTGTTAGACACATAACGGTTTGTGTATCTCATCCTTTCCATGCAACCTAGTATATTTGGCATGGCCTACACCCCCTCTAGAATGCATGGTAAACATTATGAGGCATTGGGCTACTTGCGTGGGGATCGCACGATGGGTGGTTTTCCCTTTCTTCTTAACGACATGCTAGATTTCCCAACCTCTCATTCTTTGTCTTCCCTGCTTGACTTTGGTTTCCCTGTGATGTATTCAATATATACGTATTCCTTCTATGCATACCCCACCATAGGTTTTGGTCTCATCCCGTCAGACTCTGTCCACTTTCTGTCGCCACCATTCATTCTGTGGGATGCTTCGACCCTCACAGGTTGTTGTGGGTTTCCTGTGGCGACTGGTTCATGGCCCTGAGCACTGTCGTGTGAGTAAATATCCATCCCAGCCATCGATGGGCTTGTTCTTCTTACTCAACTCATGTGGCGCGCACTGGTTCGACATATGGCGAAGGAATTGTGTTGACATCGACGATTCCCTCTCTCTATGTCATTTCATGCTCCTCCTCTGTGGTTTCTTGCGATGACCTAAGACTGTTGCATGTTTTCCATGTGGTTTGGCTTGGTGTGCCGAACTTTGGAGGTGCCATGGTGGGTAATTCTTGCTTTCCCGATTAAGTTTCAGCTGCTTCAATCTCTATACTCACTTTTTCGCCTCTCATCTTCTTGCTCGTTAGCTCCGTGAGATTACAAATGCACAATAAGTCTTGTTTGGTCTTTGTTTCCATTTTATAAGGGGTGTCATAATTTCCCTGAATATTCTCGGACAATATTCTTTGGTTGTTATTAATGCGTTGAATCTTGTCAAGTATGCTTCATTTAGTTTCATCAATGCCTAGTTCATGCCTTTTTTCCCTAACGATAAATTTTTTCTTTTCCAACCGTTGGTCCCTTTTTCGGTGTGGCGTACATTTATGCTATGAATTTTCATTAATGCATGGTGTTTTTCTTTCTATCAACCATATGCTATGCGTGGTCACTTTTTCTTTTTTTCGCACTAAGTCCATTATCTCTGCGCCCGATATTTCCTAGTATTTTTGTATTCTCTTTCTTTTCTACTTTTGTATTTCTTTTTTCCTATTTTTCTCGTTTTTTTTTCATTTTTCTGTCTTAATCACTTCTATAGTACACTATATACATTCCTTTCTCACTACATTGTAAATTTTAAGAGTTAGTAGGTTGATTGTCCCTGTAGAGTTTCAATCAACTACCGTTGATCATTCCTTTCAGTTATTTTCCTCCCAATTCCTTTAACTGTACAGATCCCCCATTTGTGACAATATTTACTTCATTGGCCCTAGCCAATGCATTCTAAACTTATCAGGATGTTGGAAAAATTTATTCTCATAGAGAAAAATTAGGTCTCCCACCTTAAAAATTTTCTTCTTAATATGTCTGTCATGCCAGGCTTTGTCTCTTTCTTTTTGTATTTCTTGGTGAAATCCTGCCAGAATCCTATCCTCTTCTATTTCCATTAGTTTACTTAACCTCTCATGTATTGTGCCTTTTTTTGTCATGTTGGTAATTTCTACTACACGCAGACTGGGTACCATAAATTCTAATGGTACTACTGCTTCCTCCCCATACACCAATCTGAATGGTGTCTGTAATTTCAACTTATTACATGTGGTCCTATATGCCCATAGTATTAATGGTATCTTCAAGTCCCAATCATCCATCTTGACATTGCAGATTTTAGTAAGAGCATTTTCCAAGATCTTATTGAAAGATTCTACAGTTCCATTTGCCTGAGGATGGTATGGTGTACTCTTCTAGTGAAAGACTTCAAACTCCTCAGTCATATCCCTAATGGCATCATTGATAAAATGAGTGCCTTGGTCACTCATCAAAATCCTTGGACATCCAAACCTATTGATCACTTGATCAAACAAGAAGTGTGTTATTGTCTCTGCACCAAAGTCTTTGATTGGTATTGCTTCTTCCTATCTTGTTAAGAATTCAGTTGTAGTAATGATATATCTAGCTCCTAACCCTTTTGTTGGTGGATTAATTGGTCCAAAAAATTATATTTCCCATTGGTCAAATACTTGCAAGGTTACTTTTGGTCTTAGAGGCATCTCATCCCTCATGTTGGGTTTTCCAACCCTCTCACAAACATCACATTTCTGTCAATATTCCTTGCTATCTTTACGGAATGTTGGCCACCATAATCCTGCACGCAATACCTTCTGCGTGGTATCTTTACCTGTGTAGTGTCCTCCAACTATGCCTTCATGAGCTTCTGCCAGAATTTTGGGCCTTCCATGTTCTAATACACACCTTCTCAAAATGTTATTTGCGCCCATCTTGTATAAATGTCCTGCAATAAGTTGATAGTATGCAGCTATGACTACCAAATTTTTCTTCTGTGTAGTGCTAAACTATTGTGGTGCACTCCCTATACTTAAGTATTCAATAATATCAACAAAGTATTCATCAACTACCTGTACTGAAAATAGTTGTGCATCTAGGAAGTTGTATTCTAAGTTAGTAGGTTATTCTCCATTAGTTACCCTTGATAGGTGATCAGGTCCTACATTCAACTTCCCTATCTTGACTATTACTTCGATGTCAAATTCATGGAATAATAATAGCCATATATAGATCCTCCCCCCCCCCAACATTGGCTTGTTGACTAGATATTTGAGGGTCGAATGGTCTGTGAACATTTCGTTGGGACAGGGGCAGACCCAAGGTTCAATGCTACAACAACACACCAAAAAAACCCTAACTATCGGTCCTTTCGGCAACACCTCCGTAGAAGATGAAGTCTCACCCTAGGTAGAGGCAGGGGTGGTTGCTGGACTCAGGTGTCTGCAACCTTAGCTAGGACACAGATCTATGATTATAACACTTAACAGAGCACTTAGCACCGATAGTTCATCAATATTTGACCATTATCTACTCCGCAGATAAAACAGAGCATCACATTATTCAACCAGATCTGATGTATCTAAGCACTTATCATAGAGAGGTAGATTAGATCTAGCAGATTCAATCACTAAGAACATTCACATAGTTCAGATCTAACATCAATATACATCATTAGCACAAAGCATAAACAAAACTATCTATCTATATCAAATAACTTAGCAAGTAAAGACATAAACACATCAACACATCGCAAAAATCATAGCAACCTAGCATGTACATCGTTCACCCCCACCCTAGGGCTACATCCACCAACTCTTCTTCTTTATTATCTTCAGTTAAGCTTCTTACAGGCACATAGCATCAAAACCCTACTTTGCATAGAACATGAGATCTGCGCGCACCTCACCAGATCCTCCTTCCCCAAGCTAGGATACATCACTAAGCCTTCTACAGTCACTTGCACTCAGCTCTTCAAGCTTCACACAGTATGCACAAAGCACTTACAATCCTTCTATCACATAGATCAATCACTAGCCCTTAGCCCAATATCACACAAATATATATATGCCTCTCCTTACATTGCCTAGACATCTATTTATACTTTACAAAATAGGCCTAAACATGGGTAAACCCATGGGTCGACATCCCCATACACGTTACATAATCCCAAATCCCAAAAAGGACCCAAAAAGGGGTTGTGATCTCTGTTTCGTCTTGCGCTCCACCTTCAACAGGATATCAAAGTCCCAAAATAGGTCAAACTTTACCAAGGATGTCCCAAAACTTGGTCAAGGGCCAACAAGCCCCTAACACTCACCTATGACTCATCCCGAGTCACTCTGATCTGGGTATTTCTGCTTCGAAAGCCTTGAGCGTGGCTCGAGATGCTTCGACTTGTTGTTGTGCCATGGCCTCCTGTTTAGCGAACTCTTGGATGATTGTGTCATTGAGAGGTCCCTACAGGCATTGTTCAGCTGCAGTGACAACCTGCACGAGTTCTTCTCCTCGGCCTTCAACCTCTGTGAACAATTGGTAATCCTTATCTTGTACAGGTTGGAGCCATTGATTTACTTCCATAACTCTCCTCTAGACAGTGTGGATCTGTTGTTGGGAGGTGCATTGCTCTTGGGATTGTTTCATTCTTTCCACGCCTAACAATGGATTCAACTGCGCCTGTATTGTCTCTGCTTGTTGTTTTTCTTCCTGGAGCTATGAATCCAGTGCTTGCAATTCTGGGTTCTTAGTGAGTTTCTCATACATCTGGGCACTGTGATTACTCATCTCTTTCATTCCATGGAAAGGGCCTTTATCCTTTCAACTGCGCTCCGGGCGGTTGCTTCTCTTTGATCCCTTACATCCTGAGGAGTCTCAGGCACTGTGCGGAGCTCTAAGTCTACTATGCGTTGTTGTATATGTTGGACAACTTTTGCGAGCTACTCTACTTTCTTCGTGACTTGGTCCTCTGCCTTTATTTCTAAGACTGTCACAGACCAAAGTGCTCTGCTGATCGCTTCTTTCACTTCGAGCCGCTCTACGAGAAAATGTTCTTTTTCTTGCTGCATATGTGTTTTTTATTCATCGAACATCTCTTGGAGAGAAATCTTTTCTTGTTTTGCAGCGTTGCGCTGTTCTACGAATATGCCTTGCAATTGCTTCAAGGCCTGGGTGGCTTGTTCTGTTTCTTCTTGTGCTTGTTGAAGGCGAGCTTTGACTGTATCAACTAGTCTATGGAGTGGGGATACATGGGGTGGTTATTCCTTCTCCATGCATTAGTATTACTAATGATTTAAGTATTACTAAGATTCATTCATCTTTTCCTCATATATACATGCTAATACATCTAGATTAACCATTCATTCATAAACTAATCATTGACAGAAAGTAAACATTCAAGAAACTTTACATGGAAAAAAAGTTTTATCGTGGTTCACCCCCTCCTCGGATACATCCACA
>JASDQU010010396.1:276104-307350 GCA_032191745.1 Picea mariana | reverse complement strand
TTAGTATTACTAATGATTTAAGTATTACTAAGATTCATTCATCTTTTCCTCATATATACATGCTAATACATCTAGATTAACCATTCATTCATAAACTAATCATTGACAGAAAGTAAACATTCAAGAAACGTCACATGGAAAAAAAGTTTTATCGTGGTTCACCCCCTCCTCGGATACATCCACAAAGATTTGTATTATCTTCTTTTTTATTTAGTCTGCTGCAAAATATGCCACTGCACGCATTACATCCTCAATCATACAATCATGATGAGGTTAAGGAACCTTTGTGAGGTGGACTAGATCACACCAAGCTCCTCAACCTATGACCTAACCCTCAAAATCCAAATTACTTGACTCTCCTACCACCTTATTACAATAATAATACTTGTAATCAACTCAACAAGAACAACCTTAACCTTCACCAACCCTTTCGAACCCCTAACCTAGACCTCCTAGGTCCTTATTTATACTATTTTACAGGCTTATAACTGTTACAATATTTATAAAAAACCCTAACCCTATCATGGTTAGGCTTGCCTTCCTACATGCCACGTTAATTCTCTTCTTGCACGCTTATTTTCCTCTTGCATGTGCTCCAAAATTAGGTCTTCTTTCCAAAATTAGGTCTTTCCAAAAATAGACCTTTTCTCCAAAAATAGGCTTGTGCCAAAAATAACCTTCCTTTTCAAAATATGCATGTGCCCAACATGCCCCCAAAAATTACATGTGGCTTTTCCCGAGCCACTCAGGTGGTGTGTGCTCCCTGAACAACCTCTGCCAAGCTGTGGAGTTTTCAATCTAACTCTTCCCCTTTTTCTCTAGCTTACACAAATTTCCCTGTGAGCTCTTCTACCCTCTGCATTGTGATATGATCCTTGAGAGACATTATGTTCTCATAATGGTCTTGAGCCATTCTTGTCTTTTCCTTATCTATTTTTGCAATTATTTGTATTGCTTTCTCTTTGAGAGGTTACAACTGGGATTTCCTTGCTTTCTTGTTATTCTGTGTCGTCTTGAGTTCTACCTGCAGGGTCTTCATCTCATGTGCTCCATTCACTCGCTCTGTGATGCTCATGGAATTTTGTCACTGCTTCAACTCTTGGATTGAGGTATTGATTAACTCCTCTTGTTGGTCAAGTTTTTGGACCCTATCATATTCTTCCAGTGTCGTCCATAGTTGTGCGGTCCTGTCAAACAATTGTCTGACCTTTTCCATTTCTCTATCCATCATTTCCACTTTTAGGGTTGCATGTTGATCCCTTTCATCCATAACTTCAAGAGGAGTATTTGGGGTTAATATTTCTTTAAGCTCCTCGATATCCTTCTTGTAGTCCTCGAGCTTCTGTGCGATGATTTGGATTTTTTATTCCGCGTTGATCATGGCTGCTTGTGCACTGTCTAGAATTCTTGTGAAGACTTCCCTCAACTTCTACTCTAAATTATATATGCATTGTTTCTCTTCTTTCATCTCCTGCTTTACCTGCTCGATGACCAGTTCTAGGACATCCTTGCCATTTTTTCGTTACTTTCAATTCTATCGCATTTGTCCCTGCTCGCATTGCTCTTCTTATGCAACACTGACTTTCATTTTGTACAATGTCTTTTTTGGTATTCTTGCCAATACCAACTGTACTTGCGCTAGATTTTTAAATGGTGTTTGGGCTATTTCCTCATCGACCTACAACATCTTTGTTGTTATCTGGAAGCCTAGACTTGCTGTCGTGATGGTCTAGATTGTGTCTTCCTCATTTGGCACGGTCCTTTCCTCTGCTTCTTGCATTGGGGGAATTGGTTTTGTTCTCCTTTCGTGCCTTTGCACTGCTTTTATTTTCTCTAAGACTTTCTTGATATCTACCAACTCATTTTGTATCCTTCCTCTTTGGTTCTCAACCTCTTCAAACTCCTCCGTTGTGTGATATTGTACGCTATCATTGAAAAGATCAACATCATCCTTGGTGATTGTATACTCTGGGATCTATTTATGGGCCTTGGCCTTCTTGCGCGACCCCCCTATATGTATAATAGGTCATTTGGGTGGCCCTGTTTCTTTTGGAGTGGTTGCTGAAAGGGTTTTATACGTCATTATATCCCCCCTTCGTTGTTCTTCCTGCGTCAGGGCAATGTCCTTATTTCCCATATGCACATCCTTCTTTGGAGTACTACCCTTCTTCTATTGCGCTGGCTTTTGGTTAGGCTTTCCCTGCTATGTTGGTTTTTTGGGCGCAAGACTGTCTCCTGCAGGTGTCTTGGATGACCCTGCTTCTACATCTTTTCCCTTGGAAATGTCCTTGGTGATGACCAAGATCCTCTAGTCATCCTGCCAGTCTCTCATTTCCATATCAACTTCTTCTACATTGATGTAGAATCAGAGTTGCAGCCATTGTTTCATTGGATCCCTACATGCTTGGATCCACATGTTGTGCCTCATAGCCCTAAAGTTGGCTATCCCTTGAAATTTTGTGACCACTTCCGCAGTTATCCTCCAAATGTTGGCTATGATGTATTAGATGTCACTGATATACCGAGAAAAGGTGTTGGCATTTCCACTTATTCTCTTTTGGTCCGAAGTGCTTCCCATTGACGTGAACCATGATGTGTGACAGTGGCCTACTCTATCACATAAATAGGAATAGGGAGGATCTTTCCACCCGATTAAGGCTATCATTATCAACAACCAGGAGTAGTGGAACATTTTTCCCAAGTCTTGCACATACTTACAGTCATCTAGGAACAGGGTCAGTAAATATGGGGCCCAGTTGAGCATGGTGTCATTTGTGCACTGTGATACTACTGTGACAACCGCTGCAGGGACCTCCTCCTTTCAACAATCACGTAGAAATTTTCATGCCATTGGTTTTGCGTCCATCCTAGTGGCTACGTCAATGATTCTCTTGATAATAATTCCACGCAAGCCTCTTTCCATCTCGTATGCCTTAATCATTTATTCCACAAGAACCTTTTCTTTAGTTTTTTCATACAGGTACTGCACGGGACTCTCGCCATTTGATGGCAATCCTGTGATGAAGGAAATGAGTTCTACGTCGATGGAGACAGGTTCTTCTAACCATAAGAATCCTCCATGGAGGACTTCCATCAACTACTTGATGCATTTATTCACCTCTTTCCTCTTGCCGAAGTGGAAAATTTCTACCAAGTTTAGAATCCATGTGTTTTCTAGGCCTGCCACTCATTTTTTTGGCTACAGTATTAGGTCTCCAAATGGAACTGTGCCTAGGCTCTCTATGTACACCTGCTGCACAAATTCTAGGAATTTGTTGGTGTCAGACACATAACAGTTTGCATATCTCATCCTTTCCATGCAACCCAGTATATTTGGCATGGCCTACAACCCCTCTAGAATGCATGGTAAACATTATGAGGCATTGGGTTGCTTGCATGGGGACTGCACGATGGGTGGTTTTCCCTTTCTTCTTAACGACGCGCTAGATTTCCCAACCTCTGATTCTCTGTCTTCCCTGCCTGACTTTGGCTCCCTTGTGATGTATTCAATATGTAACTATTCCTTCTATGCATACCCCACCATAGGTTTTGGTCTCTGCCCATCAGAATTTGTCTTCTTTCTGTCGCCACCATTCATTCTGTGGGATGCTTCGACCCTCACAGGTTTTTGTGGGTTTCCTGTGGCGACTGGTTCATGGCCCTGAGCACTGTCGTGTGAGTAAATATCCATCCCAGCCATTGTCAGGGCTTGTTCTTCTTACTCGACTCATGTGGTGCTCACTGGTTCGACATATGGCAAAGGAATTGTGTTGACATCGACGATTCCCTCTCTCTGTGTCATTTCTACGGTTTCTTGCGATGACTTGAGACTGTTGCATGTTTTCCATGTGGTTTGGCTTGGTGTGCCAAACTTTGGAGGTGCCATGGTGGGAAATTCTTGCTTTCCCGATTAAGTTTTAGCTGCTTCAATCTCTATGCTCGCTTGTTCGCCTCTCGTCTTATAGATCGTTACCTCCATGAGATTACAAATGCACAATAAGTCTTGTTTGGTCTTTGTTTCCATTTTATAAGAGGTGTCATAATTTCCCTGAATATTCTTGGACAATATTCTTTGGTTTTTATTAATGCGTTGAATCTTGTCAAGTATGCTTCATTTAGTTTCATCAATGCCTAGTTCGTGCCTTTTTTCCCTAATGATAATTTTTTTATTTTCCAACCGTTGGTCTCTTTTTCGGTGCGGCGTACAGTTATGCTATGAATTTTCCTTAATGCATGGTGTTTTTATTTCTGTCAACCATATGCTGGGCATGGTCACTTTTTCTTTTTGTCGCACTAAGTCCATTATCTTTGTGCCCGATATTTCCCAGTATTTTTGTATTCTCTTTCTTTTCTAGTTTTGTATTTCTTTTTTCCTCTTTTTCTCTCTTTTTTTTCATTTTTTTGTCTTAATCACTTCTATAGTACACTATATACATTCCTTTCTTACTACATTGTAAATTTTAAGAGTTAGTAGGTTGACTGTCCCTGTAGAGTTTCAATCGACTACCGTTGATCATTCCTTTCAGTTATTTTCCTCCCAATTCCTTTAACTGTACAGATCCCCCATTTGTGACAATATTTACTTCATTGGCCCTAGCCAATGCATTCTAAACTTACCAGGATGTTAGAAAATTTTATTCTCATAGAGCAAAATTAGGTCTCCCGCCTTAAAATTTTTCTTCTTAATATGTTTTTCATGACAGGCTTTGTCTCTTGCTTTTTGTATTTCCTGGTGAAATCCTACCAGAATCCTATCCTCTTCCATTTCCATTAGTTTACTTAATCTCTCATGTACTGCGCCTTTTTCTGTCATGTTGGTAATTTCTACTACACGCGGACTGGGTACCATAAATTCTAATGGTACTACTGCTTCTTGCCCATACACCAATCTGAATGGTGTCTATCATTTCAACTTCTTACATGTGGTCCTATATGCCCATAGTATTAATGGTATCTTCAAGTCCCAATGATCCATCTTGATATTGTAGATTTTAGTAAGAGCATTTTCCAAGATCTTATTGAAAGATTCTACAGTTCCATTTGCCTGAGGATGGTATGGTGTACTCTTCTGGTGAAAGACTTCAAACTCCTCAGTCATATTCCTAATGGTATCATTGATAAAATGAGTGCCTTGGTCACTCATCAAAATCCTTGGACATCCAAACCTATTGATCACTTGATCAAACAAGAAGTGTGTTGTTGTCTCTACACCAAAGTCTTTGATTGGTGCTGCTTCTTCCCATCTTGTTAAGAATTTAGTTGCAGTAATGATATATCTAGCTCCTGACCCTTTTGTTGGTGGATTAATTGGTCCAATAAATTCTATTTCCCATTGGTCAAATACCTGCAAGGTTACTTGTGGTCTTAGAGGCATCTCATCCCTCCTGTTGGGTTTTCCAACCATCTCACAGACATCACATTTCTGTCAATATTCCTTGCTATCTTTACGGAATGTTGGCCACCATAATCCTGCACGCAATACCTTCTGCGTGGTATCTTTACCTCTGTAGTGTCCTCCAACTATGCCTTCATGAGCTTCTGCCAAAATTTTGGGCCTTTCATGTTCTAATACACACCTTCTCAAAATGCTATTTGTGCCCATCTTGTATAAATGTCCTGCAATAAGTTGATAGTATGCAGCTCTGACTACCAAAATTTTCTTCTGTGTAGAGCTAAACTATTGTGGTGCACTCCCTATACTTAAGTATTCAATAATATCAACAAATTATTCATCAACTACCTATGCTGAAAATAGTTGTGCATCTGGGAAGTTGTATTCTAAGTTAGTAGGTTATTCTCCATTAGTTACCCTTGACAAGTGATCAGGTCCTACATTCAACTTCCCTATCTTGACTATTAATTTGAAGTCAAATTCATGGAATAATAATAGCCATATATAGATCCTCCCCCCCCCAACATTGGCTTGTTGACTAGATATTTGAGGGTCGAATGGTCTGTGAACATTTCGTTGGGACAGGGGCAGACCCAGGGTTCAACGCTAGAACAACACACCAGCAAAACCCTAACTACCGGTCCTTTTGGCAACACCTGCGAAGAAGATGAAGTCTCACCCTAGGTAGAGGCAGGGGTGGTTGCAGGACTCAGGTGTCTGCAACCTTAGCTAGGACACAGATCTATGATTATAACACTTAACAGAGCACTTAGCACCAATAGTTCATCAATATTTGACCATTATCTACTCCGCAGATAAAACAGAGCATCACATTATTCAACTAGATATGATGTATCTAAGCACTTATCATAGAGAGGTAGATTAGATCTAGCAGATTCAAGAACTAAGCACATTCACATAGTTCAGATCTAACATCAATATACATCGTTAGCACAAAGCATAAACAGAACTATCTATCTATATCAAATAACTTAGCAAGTAAAGACATAAACACATCAACACATCGCAAAAAATCATAGCAACCCAGCATGTATGTTGTTTACCCCCACCCCGGGGCTACGTCCACCAACTCTTCTTCTTTATTATCTTCAGTTAAGCTTCTTACAGGGACATAGCATCAAAACCCTACTCAGCATAAGACAGGAGATCTGTGCGCACCTCGCTAGATCCTCCTTCCCCATGCTAAGATACATCACTAAGCCTTCTATAGTCACTTGCACTAAGCTCTGCAAGCTTCACACAGTATGCACAAAGCATTTACAATCCTTTGATCACATAGATCAATCACTAGCATTTAGCCCAATATCACACAGATATATATATGCCTCTTCTTACATTGCCTAGACATCTATTTATACTTTACAAAATAGGCCTAAACATGGGTAAACCCATGGGTTGACATCCCCATACACGTTACATAATCCCAAATCCCAAAAAGGACCAAAAACGGGGTCGCGATCTCTATTTCGTCTTGCACTCTGCCTTCGACAGGATATCGAAGTCCCAAAATAGGTCAAACTTCACCAAGGATCTCCCAAAACTTGGTCAAGGGCCAACAAGCCCCCAACACTCCTGTGACCCATCCCAAGTCACTCTGATCTAGGTAGTTCTACTTCGAAAGCCTCTAGCATGGCTCGAGAAGCTTCGACTTGTTGTTGTGCCATGGCCTCCTGTTTAGCGAACTCTTGGATTATTGTGTCATTGACAGGTCCCTACAGGCATTTTTCAGCTGCAGTGGCAACCTGCACGAGTTCTTCTCCTCAGCCTTCGACCTCTGTGAACAATTGGTAATCCTTATCTTGTACAGGTTGGATCCATTGAGTTACTTCCATAACTCTCCCCTTGATAGTGTGGATCTGTTGTTGGGAGGTGCATTGCTCTTGGGATTGCTTCACTCTTTCCATAGCTAACAAGGGATTCAATTGCACTTGTATTGTCTCTGCTTGTTGCTTTTCTTCCTAGAGTTGTGACTCCAGTGCTTGCAATTCTGGGTTCTCAGTGAGTTTCTCATACGTCTGGGCACTGCTATTACTCATCTACTTTCATTCCATGGAAAGGGCCTTTATCCTTTCAACTGTGCTCCGGGCGATTGCTTCTCTTTGATCCCTTATATCCTGAGGAGTCTCGGGCACTGTGCGGAGCTCTAAGTCTGCTATGCGTTGTTGTAGATGTTGGAAAAATTTTGCAAGCTACTCTACTTGCTTCGTGACTCGGTCCTCTGACTTTATTTCTAATATTGTCACAGAGCGAAGTGCTCTGTTGACCGCTTCTTTCACGTCGAGTTGCTCTGTGAGAAATTGTTCTTTTTCTTGCTGCATATGTGCTTTTTCTTCATCAATCTTCTCTTGGATAACAATCTTTTCTTATTCTATAGCATTTCATTGTTCTACAAATATGCCTTGCACTTGCTTCAAGGCCTGGGTGGCTTGTTCTGTATCTTCTTGTGCTTGTTGAAGGCAAGCTTCGACTATATCAGCTAGTCTATGGAGTTGGGTTGGCTCATCTCCCAACTCTGGTTTTCCTAATGGCAAGGGCGCAGTTGATACTGCATGGATGGACTGAAGGGCCTGTGGTACCCCTTGGATTTTGAATTAAATTCTCTCTTACATTTCTTCTTTCTTGGCTTCTTTTTTCTCTACTATTTCCAATGAAGTGTCATTCAGGGATGCCATGATGAAGTCAAAATCATCGGAGGTGAGGATAGTCTGCATCTTGGTCATGGTGGCTTTCGATTTCTTCCGAGAAGAAGGTTTTGGAGGGGAAACCTTCTTCTTCTTCAAGGGGTTAACCTCGTCTCTAGGCAGTGTTACTTCTCCTGGCTTCTGTTCATATTCTACTTCATCATCACCCCCTTGGTCAGGTGACACTGAAGCAGTCTTTCCTCAGGTGATGCTTAAATTTTGGACCTCCTTAGTGTTCTTGGGTGTATTTTGTTCTTTATGAGTTTCCTCTGGGCTGTTAAGATCAGATATTTCTATAGGGTTGGTGGGGATATGGAGGTCAGTAGACCATTCCTTAGTGATCTACTCATGGTATTCTTCTGTAAGTTTATAATATGACTGGAGCTACTTTTTATGTTCATTTTCTCGCGTTGTAATGTAGATAAAGTGTCAATCTGCGTTGAACTTCAATGCTGTGATCTTATCCTGCTCTGTCTGAACTACGCGTATCCCCTTTGGGAGGTACACAGTGACCATGGTGTACTCAAAATCTCTTGTCACACTATCACAATTCACCGCGCCAACCAGAGGCGGGATGTAATCGGGAAATATAACTGGAATCAGCTTTGCGTTTGCTAGGTCATCTTTGGGCTTGGTTCTCTTTTTCACTGATGGTCAGGATGATCTGGCTCCATGAGTAGCCAATGGAGAGGCTTGTATTCCTCTCATCAATGATGCTTGTATACCTGCAGACATCGACATTACTCGTTCAATCATGAGGTCAATGAGAAATTCTTTGAGAACTTTCTCTGCAGCACTGAACTTATCTGACATACACGCTCAGGGTTGGAAATCTCGAGTTCGAGGAGTAACTTAGACACTGCAATGAGATAGAGGACAATAGTGAAATGGTAACTATGTACAATCAATGAGTCTGCGGGCTCAAATTCAAAGTTAGCAAAAGTGTTCTTGGTGCATGGCGCAACGGGATAAATAGACAACTTGGCAACGAATCTCTTGCAATGGGTGAGAAACCTTCATTAACTCTATTCTATCTATTACAGCATGGTCCAACAGTCTTGTGGTGAACCATAAATTCATTTCTACCCATTTGAAGGGACGGCCTAATGGTTATATTGTTCCCAATGACTATATTGCTTCACCTTGGCGAAGTGGCATATGACGATGTTTTGTTATCCCGACAAAGCTCCAATTTTGCAAATTTTCCCTCTGCGAAGTTCCCTCTGGGACCTTCTATAACTTTTCAATCATGGCTCTCTTCTTACTTAGTTTTCTAGCCTTCTTTCTGGTGATATTCATCTCGAAATTCCTTTTTCCATTTTGATTCTTATCTTCTTTTGGCATAATTACTTCGCACTGTTGAGATTCTTTCCTAATATTTGAGGGTTATACTTCTTCTTTATCTGGAATAGGTACTTCAATCTTCTATGGTTCTTCTAGTGTTCTTGCAACTTCGACATCTAGGTCTCTGGTGTTAAATAGCTTTGATCTATTCTTATTTTCTTCAATCAAGTGTGTGATCCTTCTATTCATGTAATCTTTTAACTCTTGCTTCTTCTTCTCTAAAACTTATTCTTCTTCCTTCCTTCTAGCCTGATCTCTTTCAATCCAAGGTTTTTCTAGTAACATGGTAAATGGGGTGCTATTCTCAATAAATTAAAAATCTCGAAATACTCCTCTGTCGAAGTCCCATTGGCATTCATAGGTATCTGGGTGAGATTTCCACATAGGTTTATCAGCTTTCCTTTGAATAGTCATATTCCTCCTAATGAAGGAATCATAGCAGGCCTTCCTATAGCTTCCCAAGTTATTTTTGTCATGATATTCACTTGTGTTTCCTCATCTAGAACACAGTCAATGTCAAAGTATCATATTCTTGCTTCTATGCATTCTTTTTCTTTGAATATCTCTGATAATCTGACATGTCGGTGGTCATTCAGGGTGTCTTTTATCTATAGAAACACTTTGTCTAATTCTTTCTGGGGTTCTGCCATAATCGTAGTTTCTGGATCTGCCTTAGGGTTTTCTTATCTCATGTTCATTCCTTCAAGATTAGAAATCATTCTAGGGAAATCCAATACTTCATGGTCCATAGCTTTGTAGAAAAGACAACTAGGTCTTCTCCCAGGGCATTCCTTAGCAAGATGTCCTAGTTTTCTATGACTATAATAAAGGGTTAATCCTCTCTTTCTTTTAAATAATTCTTAATCTTTCCTGTACTGTGTGCTAGGATCATGGTAGCTAACCTGCAAACATTTATTTCTAGGATCATGCATCCACTTGTTATTCCAAACATTCTTTATATGCATAGGTATAACATATCTTTCACTATTCTTATCAGATCTATGCAAGTCAAACATTCTTTCATTTATTAGTGCCCTAGTTTTAAAGCTAGGACAAAATCTATCAAACATACCTAGATCCATACTGTTGAAACAAAAATTTCCACTTATCTTACTTCTACAGAGCACAAAGCTTTCAAATCTAGAACTTTTCACTATTCTTACCTTTATAAGAGCACAAAGCTTCCAAATCTTACCTCTTTTCTCCAAATCTGACCTATTTTCTTGGCACAGAGCTTCACAGGTCAAGTGGAATGTTGCGCACTAGGGGAACAGATCTACGAACAAAGCTTTCACAATTTTAGGTCAGATCTTTGCATAAATCTTCTTCTTCCTCAGTTCCCAGCAATCACAGTTTCAGGTCAGATCTTTCAAAAAACTTCTTCTTCCTCAGTTCCCAACAATCACAGTTTCAGGTCCATGCAACAAAACCATTTTTTGGGACAGGGGTAGACCTATGGTTCAACTCTACAACAACGCACCAACAAAACCCTAACTACCGGCCCTTTCGGAAACACCTGTGAAGGAGATGAAGTCTCACCCAAGGTACAGGAAGGGGTGGTTGCAGGACTCAGGTGTTTGCAACCTTAGCTGGGACACAGATATGTGATTCTAACAATTAACAGAGCACTTAGCACCGATATTTCATCAATATTTGACCATTATCTACTCCATAGATAAAACAGAGCATCACATTATTCAACTAGATCTGATGTATCTAAGCACTTATCATAGAGAGGTAGATTAGATATAGTAGATTCACGCACTAAGCACATTCACATAGTTCATATCTAACTTCCATATACATCGTTAGCACAAAGCATAAACATAATTATCTATCTATATCAAAGAAATTAGCAAGTAAATACATAAACACATCAACACATCACACAAATAATAGCATCACAACATGTACGTGGTTCACCCCCACCCTAGGGCTACGCCCACCAACTCTTCTTATTTATTATCTTTATTCAAGCTTCTTATAGGCACATATCATCAAAACCCTACTCTGCATAGGACAAGAGATCTGCACGCACCTCACCAGATCCTCCTTCCTCGATCTAGGATACAACACTAAGCCTTCTACAGTCACTTGCACTTAGCTCTACAAGCTTCACACAGTATGCACAGAGCACTTACAATCCTTCGATCACATAGATTGATCACTAGCACTTAGCCCAATATCACACAGATATATATATATATATATATATATATATATATGCCTCTCCTTACATTGCCTAGATATCTATTTATACTTTACAAAATAGGCCTAAACATGGGTAAACCCATGGGCCAACATCCCCATACCCGTTACATAATCCAAAATCCTACAAAGGAGTTGAGATCCCGCAATCTCTGCTTTGTCTTTCACTCTGCATATGACAGGCTATCAAAGTCCCAAAATAGGTCAAACTTGACCAAGGATCTCCCAAAACTTGGTCAAGGGCCAACACGTTTTAAAGTGTTTACCCAGTAGCTAGTGCCTGAACTTTTGATGTGCATAGACCATGGCTAGGCCTTCTCCTTTTGTGGTGTTGCAATTCTTCTCTGATTCTGACCATTTTCTTCTTGCAAAGGCTATAGGATGGTCTAAGCCCCTGCTCCTGGATGTGCTAGAATTTCTCCAAGTGTTATGACTGATGCATCTACATGCACGTAAAATGTCTTTTCCCTATATGGGAATACTAGGATAGGTGTTGTGGCCATATTTTCTTTTAATGTGTCTAATCCTTGTTGAAATTCCTCATTCCACTAAAATATGGTATCATTCTTGAACAATTTTTCCATTGGTGCAGTAATCTGCGCATACCCCTTTATAAACTTCCTGTAATAGCTTGTATGTCCTGGTGTTGCTCTTGACTAGTGCACTGCCTTTCATGGTGGTAAATTTACAATGAATGCAATCTTAGTTGGATCCACTAATAAACCTTGTTTGCACACTATATGTCCCAACAATATTCCAAAAATTGTCCCAAAAATGCATTTCTTGATGTTTAATGATATCTGACACTGCCTGCATCTTTCCAACATGAGTCTTAACACTTCTACATGATATTTTAAGAGACTATATACAACCCAATAATCCATATATACTTCTATAAATTGATGTATGAATTCCATAAAAGCATCTATGACTACTCTTGAAAATATGGTTGGTTCATTCTTTAGCCCAAATGGAATGACTGTATATGGTAGGATCCCCATTCTATAGAAAAAGTAGTCTTATACATGTCCTCTAGAGATATTTTTACCTGATGGTAACCTAAGAATCCATATGTGAATGAATATGCTTCCTGGCGTCCCACACTCTCTAAGACCTCATCTGTAAAAGGGGTAGGAAAAGGGTCATGTAAACAAGCATCATTCAATTTTCTCAAATATACACAAATCCTTATCCCCCCTTGTTTTTTTTTCTTGGACTACCATAGGACTTGTCCATTCAGATTCCTCTACTAGTTCTATGATATCAACTTCCAACATTATGTCAATTTCTACTTTCACCTTCTTCTTATATACTAGATTCAATCTGTAAGGTCTCTACCTGATAGGTCTTGCCTCAGGTTTGAGAGGTATCTTCATCTCTCCTATCTCCCCTACTATGCCTTTCATCTTGGTAAAGGTCATTGGGAACATATCACTATCTTTGTGCAATAACTCTGTTATTCTTTCTATTGTTTTTTCATCCCAATAGTCTCCAATACTTTCCATTTTAGGATTGTCAATTGTCCCAATGTTGACTTTCTTAACTTCGATTGGTGCAACAAATAATTCTGACTCTAGAGATGGGCATTCCACCTCTCTTTCTCCCTCAATATCTGCAATATGAATGTTGTGCATATCATCTTCATCTAGTGCTTCCTCTTCAACATGATAGCATGAAAGTAGTTCTTTGACTATCTATCTATTTTGTTGTTGATCTTCTGTAATGATTTCAACCTATGGTTCATCAATAAATACCACTCCTCGTATCTTATTCAATGTTGAATAAATTTTGGGGTTCTCATGTTCAAATGAGAAATTACTACAAAGTTTTGTTGTAATGTTATCCATTCTGTAGTGCCTCTGCGTATCTCTTGGTCTATATACCAGTTCTCTAAGATTCCTTCCAATGCATTGATAAAGTGATGAGGCCATTCCTCTGGTGGTTTCATCCTCCACTATGTTCTACACTTCTCTGAGTGTTCAAATAGCGTTCCTTGTCCATTATACCTCTTCATTTTATTGCTCCCCTGTTGTGCACCAAATCTAATGCGTAGTAATCATTTGCATTGATACCAGTCTTGAATTGTTTCTTTGTGCGCACCCCACCATCTTCCAGGTGTGGCCTTGAGTGCAATATCTAGGGATAAGATCCTTTTATTTTCTAACACTTCCTCTTCATATTTTGTCAGAAATTCCTCTAAGTCATTTACCCCANGTTCCTTGTCCATTATACCTCTTCATTTTATTGCTCCCCTGTTGTGCACCAAATCTAATGCGTAGTAATCATTTGCATTGATACCAGTCTTGAATTGTTTCTTTGTGCGCACCCCACCATCTTCCAGGTGTGGCCTTGAGTGCAATATCTAGGGATAAGAGCCTTTTATTTTCTAACACTTCCTCTTCATATTTTGTCAGAAATTCCTCTAAGTCATTTACCCCATAAAAATTGTGAGGTTCTCTTATCTCTATACCAACCCATCTTACTGCTCAGTCTATTCTTGCGCACCTTCTTGTGAAAACTTCATGTAATTGTTGTTGCCAATTCTCCAAACCTGTATCTGAGTCAGAATCACATGATGCAATGATTCTCTAGCTTAGTATCCAATCTGAAGTTGGGTTAACATAATCCTCTTCTCACACGGTAGTTCTATACAATTTGTTTATTTCTTCCAGATCCAAACAAGTGGGTTCTACAAACTTTTCTCCTTCTGAAGGATCCAATGGTGCAATGGCTCTATATTCACCTAATTCAAAATTCATTTTTCTTGTCTTCGGGTTGAATATGGCTTGGTTTTGAAATTCCCAATCCAATCCAAGCAATGTTGGGTAAGGTGTTGTGCCATCGACTATCTCTATTACTTCAAAATCTTCCATAGTGCGCACTCCATTCAAATCAACTGTCACACCTTTAATCCTTCCAATTGGTAACACTCTGTGTTGATTTGTTACTTTCAACTAGACAAGTGAATAGCCTAGTGTGGGTTCTCCCATACACTTCCATGTCATCTTAGGTAAGACATTTACTTCAGAGCTTAAGTCCAGTATAATATCACCCATGTTGAAGTCCCCATTATTAGCATTTAGTCTAAATTCCCTGCTTGTCCTTCTTCTTGTATGGATATGATTGACTGTTTTCTGATCTAATTTTCCTTCTACCTCTGTGTTACATCTTTCTAGAAGATTTTGTAAGATCTTAACAGATGGATCCTTCATAAACTTAACACAGGATTGCAAAAACGTTTCTATGTTACTTACTTTCTCTAAAGGTTGTGTTTCACTGGTATGGTCCATTGAAGAGGGAATTTCATATAATGGTAACTTCTGAATGTGTTGTGTCACTGATGTAGATGAAACATTTTTCTTAAGAAACTATAGGCTGGCCTCCTTGAATGTTTCCTTTTATTTTTGTGCATTAAACTGCTTATGTGGCTCAATATTCTTCTTAACCCATTGGTGTTGCGCTGGATCTTATTTTAATGTGTCACTTCCTATCTTGGATCCTCCTCGAGTGACTATATTGATTTTTCTCCCATCATCCTTGGCTTCTGCAAAAATCCAATGGACATTCTGGTTGTTCTTATTTCTTTTTTCTTGGATATTTCCCAAGAGTGTTGGAACATCTTCTATATCATGGTCTATTGTGTGACAATACATACATGTCATTGGTGGAAGTGGACACTCCCTTGAATAATTTCCTAGTTGTTAGAAATTGTGGAACACTACTGGACCTTTGCCTCATCGAAATCCTCCTATACCTCATCCTCCACCTATGTATCCATCTTGATCTTCTCATGGTGCATTGTACTGAGGTACCTGGTTATACTGCATAGGGTTATATTGTGGTTGGGCATTGTTGTATTGTGGTTGCGCATTGCTATACTATTTTTATGCATTGTTGTATGGAGGTGGTACCTGGTTTAACTGAGGTGCATCTTGTCTTGTCATAATTTATTCTTGCACCCTATAAGTATATGAATTTCTCTCTCTCATCAGCTCCATCATCCTACAATATTTATCATCATGACCCACTGACTTGTAGAAATTGCAGTATGAAATGTTGGGTATTGTCTTATACTTCTACATCATTGGACACTGATATGGATCATGCCCATGTGTTTTAAAAATATCACACCATGGTCCTCCTATTGGAAAGGGGTTTGGTAATCCTGTTGCCATTTATTACGCAAAAGTTGGACATTTGTTCTTGTGGTTTCCTTCTATCCTTCATGTCGTACACCAAACAACTTATCTTTTCTCTTTGCCCTTATTCTGGTTAAGTTGAAATGTTAGGTTCTTCATATCCTCCTTCATCTTCTCTATTGTTGGATATGTCTTCTAATACTGGTTCTCTTCCAATTGTAAGGCTTCCTACAGAGCCTATGCCTGAGTTTGGAACTTTTGTTGTCTTAATGGGTATTTCAAATGTGGTAATAGTGAATTCACAAATAAGTGCCTATGTTGCATGTCAGTAATTGTATACTTCAACTTACCTTTCAAATGTTTAAACCTTTGATCAATATCCCAAACAGACTCACCTGATTTTTTCCTAATTTCAATCATTTCATTCATGTACTGACCTTCTGAGATGGGCTTCTAAAATTCATTTATCAATAGTTTTTTCACGTCTATAATAGTCCTTGTTACTCTTCGTGGACTATTTACAACTAGACTCATATACCCGTCTAGTACATGGTCTCTTAGTGTGATAGATAATTGCGTGAGTTTTTTATCCTCATCTGTGATCTTATTTGATTCCAATATATTCTCATAGATGAATAAGTTCTTTTCAGGGTCCTCTGATGCCTCTCCCCAAAATTCTAGTAACTTGATCATGGGATCATGTCCTGCCATTTTGAACTGTGTTGAAATACTACCTCCATGCGGTGTAGATATTTTACTAATACTTTCTGAACTAGCTCTGCCATTTGATTCTCCTTTACTGGATCCTTTTCCTATGGTTCTTCTTCCACTAAGATTTGGTTGTCTAGACTGTGGTGTTCTTTCTGGTGTACTAGTCACACATGGGGTTGTAGGTTCCACACTAACAATGATCTGGAATGGATTTCTCCCTTCTGTCCCTGACCTTGGACCTCATGTTTTTCGATCATATGTTGCACGTAGGATTTGCTCAATCCGATCCATATCCTGGAGATCATCTACCTCTTCTTCATCGCTAGCCAAGCCCTCTCTATCAGTTATGGCTCTCTTCTTGTTATTCATATTATATTGGTAGGGTGATCCATTGTGCATATTTCTAGCTTATTCCATTGTATTCTTGATCTGGTCTTCTTCCATCATGATTGGGTCCATGGCCTCCTTCTTCTTTCTCTTATCCATATCTTCCTCCATTTCCCACCTCCTGTCATTTCTTCCCCCCTTCCCCCATGCACGTAGGGAATTTTAGTTGTCTGATTCCATGGTCATCACACCGTTGTTATACAATAACATCTTGATTGAAGTGTACAACAATCTAATATACCTACCTCTATGTCCTTTTATAAAATCCCTCTCCATTGCACTGTAAGACTTCATAGTATCTACTGCAAATTCAGTGATAAACCCTACAACAATATTGTCTAACCAGAAATCTACTGTGTGTGTAAATTTTTTACGAACTTGTTATAATTGAGTTATCTCCACAAGATTCCACTCAAGTTTTCTGATTCAATTTGTTGGGTGGTTTTCTTTTAACCTCAATATCCACTCCTGCAACAAATGCAGGAAATCACAGAAAAATACCTCATGAAAATCGCTAAACATGTATTTGTCACAATATTTGCGTGGTGTTAACTTAGGGTTTCTTTTATCCTGATGTGTAAACTCAAGTTCCTTTATTTTTAACCATATTTCAATATCAGCCTTCGTTGGATTCCATGGCTTGAAGATTCCCTTTTATACTTTCATTCTCTACGCGTTTCTTCCATGGATCCCGTTCACTCAATCCTATGCAGTTCCAACCGACAACAAAACCATTTGTTGGTTGGATATCTCATTCACTTCTTGGAATGACCCAAGTTCAAATCTCAACATGTTTCCAACAAAACCCTTTAAAACTATCGCCCCCCCTAGTGCACCACACAGGCTCACCTGATATATCTTTATGGGTGACTGCAATATGCAGGTGTTTGTAGCCAAGGAATGAGTGAGAATATATGGTGTGGTTCTTCCTTCTCCATGCATTAATATTACTAATGATTCAAGTATTACTAAGATTAAGTCATCTTTGCCTCATGCATACATGCTAATGTATCTATCTTAACCATTCATTCATAAAATAATCATTGATAGAAAGTAAGCATTCAATAAACATCACATGAAACATAATTTTTACCGTGGTTCACCCCCTCCTAGACTAAGTCCACAAAGATTTGAATTCTCTGCTCTTTTATTCAGTCTACTGCAAAATATAGCATTGTGCACATTACATATTCAACCATACAATCATGATGAGGTTAAAGAACCTCTGTGAGGCACACTAGATCACACCAAGCTCCTCAGCCTGTGACCTAACCCACAAAATCCATCTTACCTGACTCTCCAACCACCTTATTAAAACCATAATACTTTTCATCAACTCAACAATAGCCTTAACCTTCACCAACCCTTTCGAACCCTAACCTAGACATCCTAGGTCCTTATTTATACTATTTTACAGGATTATAGTCATTACAATATTTATCAAAACCCCTAAACCTATCATGGTTAGGATTTCCTTCCTGTGTGCCAAATTACTTCTCCTCTTGCATGTGCTCCAAAATTAGGTCTTTCCCAAAATAGAACTTTTCTCCAAAACTAGGCATGCACCCAAAATAGCTTTCCTTTTCAAAATAGGCCTGCACCCAACAGTAAGCACCACCTCCGATGTGTCTAATATAAAGTATGCATCGATGAAATTCAAGGAAGAGAATCATGATAACTTTTAAAAACAAATTGGTGCATCCTTTGGAATGCCCCACAATTGGCGTGTAATTGGTTTCTCCCCGTACTAATACATTCCACTTAATTAAGTGCATTGCTAACTTTACAATATACACAATTTTATGTAGAGGTGATACCATTTTAACCAAATGCACCGGTGTTATTTACATAACCACATAGAGACATATATTGACCGACTTGGTATAGCATGGTGTCTCATTGGACTCCCCATGCTCGGTACTCCATGCTTATAATGAATCGCTGAACAAAACAATGGTGCTACAATATCACAATAACATCGAGGAGTTAATAATAACACATCACACTACTTCAGTTGTGATAAAGCAATTGAACTTGGTGGTTCCCATAGGTTCAAAAAACCCATTGATGTTGTAAAGATAAGGACATTGGGCCAAATATTTATAATCCATCAGCACAATGTGGCTTATTCGATGCATTGCTAAAATACATGACGATGCGAGAATAACCATGAAGCACCAGTGCGTAAACGTTGAAAATACACACCATGACAGGTTTTGAAAAATAAGCATAGTGGTGCATATTTTGTAAGGCCCTGTTTCTAGTGCGTTAGTAAGACAACACATTGCTAAACAACATGTTGGTGCTCTGGTAAAACTGGCGCACCAGTGATTTTAGTTTAACAAAGTGCATCGGTAATTTTGTGCGCCACAAACTATAGCGTAGTGGTGTGTCTTTGTTAATGAAATAAACAATTGCAGTTAAATAATTGCATCAAGAAAATAGTGTATGATTTTGTGTGCTTGGGTGTTTTATTGGATACCCTGTTATCAGTTCTCTATACAACCCAAAGTAAAAAAAAATGTAATGTTGGTGCTACAATAACATGATAGAATCGATGCGTTCATATTAACACATCACACTGCATAAGTTGCAATGAAACAATTTAACCTGGCAGTGCCCTTAGGTAGAACAAATACACTAGTGTTGTAAAGAGAATGACACTTGACCGATTATTTCATAGTTTAATAGTGTGGTGAATCTTATGGGACACACTGCTAAAATAAGTGGTGGTGCAACAAGAAACATGGCGCATCAGTGCATGTTAGTAATAACACCACATGGCAATGTTTTTTTTATATAGACCACCAAAGGCGGAGTGCAGGTTCTGTTTTAGGTGCACCAAATACTTTTTTATATTTTTTGCAAAAACAAATTATTTAATATTTTTTTAAATACAAGTTATTTATTTATGTGTGTTTTATAATTTCAATTTATTTTATCTATATATATGTTCCTAACAATATTTGTATTTGACTCAAAGGAGACGATGATGAGAGGAGGAGCAACATCAACAGTAGTAGGTTGAGATGCACACATTTGTACATGAGTGGGAGGCTAGGGAGAGGGAGAGGGAGTTGTTCTCTCACCCTATTTCACAACAAACACATTCCCTTTTGATGGATGTTGGCCTCCTCAAGTTTTATCAGAAAATTACATTCCTTAGTGGGAACTCTTCATTTTTATAGTATTTGATCCATTTTTGGGATCATGGGAAACAAGGGTTTAGGGTGGGTCCCGATCTGTTGTATCATCCCAAGGAGGAGGATGTTTATTTCATCACCAGGTTTTCTAGGAAGGGGAGGATTTTCCCTAGTTCCCTGAGCTATCACAGGGTGTTGCAGGAGAGACCCAACTAGCATATGTGCAGATATATGTCCTTATGGAAATGAATTCCTCTTCAAAGTTACAGGTTCATGGTGATTAGCTGCATATACATTCATTTGATAGAGAGGAGGTTAGGTTCTTGTTTCTTATTATCTTGATATTATGACACTATAGCTCTGATGGAAGCTCATTAGTTTTTCTTTGTTTCATAATGTTTATATTTTAATGCAGAGGCATTGATTGATTAGGTGGTTGGAGATTTTGTTGAGACAATTTTGTTTTTCATTAGATCATTGTCGCACAGTTTTAAATGGGACGAGATTCTTCACATTCGCGTCAGATTTATTTACAATATTTTTTGAGAGGGTTCATGCCACTCAACTCGTAGTACCCCTCTTTCCTGCTAGACCTATTCTGTATACACATATGCACATGTGGGGGAAGTTGTTTCCCAATAAGTTCCAACTTGAGTTTCCCATTACTTTGGTCAATAAGGATGTATGTGATTTATTGGATAGTGAGGGAAATCCTATCCTCGATATTGTATAGTACCAGTACGTGGGGATAGATTGGAGACTATGTCCAAAAATCTTATTTACAACAGTCGAGCCACCAAATGAGATAGGTAATATTATCATTATGTTTTGATAAATATAGTTGCATATTTTTATGTCTTATTTAATGCACATGTAATTTATTGTAAAATTTTGTTTCAATTATATTATTATTATTATTATCTATTATTTTTCATATATTGGCACATATGTTGGGGATGAGCCTCCCCAACAGGATAAGGAGATGGAGGAGGTAGAGGACCAACCTGCAGTATAGAGACCCTTCATGCCATGCAAGTTGGATGAAAGAGTCTGAATAGAGGTGGTGGATCACCTATGCAGTGTCATAATTAGTCATAGAGTGGTACCCACATCGATTAGAGACATATTATGTGTACAGGATCTCTCTATGATATGGAGGAGTCTTCCTTGTGACATGAAATTGTTGATGTGTCAAATTTTTGATGTATTCAACCTTGTCGAGAGGTTGAGGGGTCCTACTCATGATCCTAATTCATACGGATCATCAAGAAACCCATCCACATCCTCTACTCCACCACATGGTCCTCCTCCTCCTACTTCTCATCCACATGATTTGACTGCACCAGCCACCGATCCTCCTTCTTCCCCTCCACATGTTTCTTAACCTACATCCAAATTCGATCATCCCCCTCCTCCTCCTCATCCCCCTAAATATGTATCTGCTCCATCCATGCACGACCCTCCTCCTCTTTCTCCACTTGTGTCACCATCCACCAATCCTTGTTCTTATCCTCCACATGTGTCATCAACCACAGATCCTCCTCCTCCTCCTCCTCTACATGTGTCACAATATTTTGATGCTTTGGACACTTTGTTCACATCAGGTACTTCTACATAGGTTGATGATCTTGATAGAGAGACATTTGATAGTGCACTTATGTCGACATTTCTTTATGATATTATTATTGATAGAACCTATATCTTTTGTAGCAGAGACATTGATGCATTTGGCTCTGGTGGTGGACCTAGATAGTAGTGGTATTGATTGACATGCATATTGATTGTTTTATATTTGAAATGAGATGTATATATGACATGTTTATTGCATATTTTGTTGATATGTATATTTTTATGTATATCGCTCATGTATATTATGTTTTTCATATAATTTTGTGGTTGTTATTGTTTGATTTATAAAATGTATTATGAGTATGCTAATGATTAACATTGCTAATGATTTCTCTATTTTTAAATTAAATTTGAGATATATCACTCATTTAAATTTATAGTTTCCATATAATGTTTAACTTTACTGTTATGAAATTATTTAATTTGGATTGTGATTGCAAAAAGTTATAACCATTAATGCCCTATAATGTTTAACTCTTCTTCAAGGTGAACTTTTTGTTGTCCAACAAGATACAATATGTTGATTAAAGATGTTTAGGAACAAAAATACTTAAATATGATGAGTGAAATGATCGTGATTTGAATATTTATGTATTTTTTCGTATATTATAATAATAACATTATAATATAATTATTCTCTAATACTAATAATGATGATGTAATAATAATGTTATTTTTATTTTATTTTTATTATTCAAAGATTACAAGAAAAAGTTATAATATAATTTTTTACTAAAATCAAAATTATTATATTATATTAATATTCAATTTTCCAAAGATTTTATTAATTTTTATTATCCAACTATTATAATATATGAAATATATTCAATTAAATTTAAAATACTAAATATAAAGAATAGTAATACATGTTAATGATCTATACAGTTTCAATGAAATGGTTTCACATTTTTTTACTCTAATACTAACTTTATGAATCTTCTATTAAAAAACAATATCACCAAACATTTTATAGTTAGTATTTTAAGAATTAGTAAAATTTACAAAGGTTTCTATACTTTTAGATAAGTATGGATCATTACAATTTTCCTTAATTTTGACTAGGTTCTATAAAAATACTCTTTTAGAATTTCCTTCTCCTTCCTATATTGACACTTATTTAAAGGAGAATGTAAAAAGAACGATTAGTTTATACGATTATAAAACTAATGGATGGAGTGGAATAGGTGAAGGCCGGGACAATTGCACTAGTTAAGGTTGGGAATGTCATAATATTTGCTAATGCCAACACCACAAGTGTGATTCCAGAACTCATAGATGTTGCACAAAGTTATTTTGTTGGAATTATCATTAGATGTTCCATCAAAGTAAGTATATATTTATTTGAATTTTGATTTTTCAAACAATAAAAAATTGGAGGTTTGATTTTTTATTATCTTCATTTTTTGTTAAATAAAATATAATTTAAAATAAATATTTACTATTGTACTTCACCATATTTTTGATATCTCAATCAATGCTTAGTAATTCAAAGGTTAACATAAACATATGTTAATGCAATGCAACACAAATTTGCTATAATAAACAATAAATATGACAATAAAATATATCAAAACCACATCTTATGCTTGTACTATTTAATGTAATTTCAATATGGTGGTTGTAAATGCTTGTTAACGTCTCATATCCATCCAAACGGGGTGGATCCAATGGTGCAAAGTGAGGCATTTTTCACCATTGGGAAAGGTTCAATTCCCGTGAGGGCCTTACCTGGAGCCATGGGGGCACATTGAGGTAGTGGTCAAACGTGTGGTTGCACCTAGAGATACCATATTAAATGGTATAGTGACTCATGCACACATAAGTGGATCAAAGCCCACCCCCAAGTCCTTCATATTTTTATTCCTCATGGTGTAGAGCAGTTGGTGAGGAAGTGTGCTATTAAGTCACTCTATAAGTGAAGTCATCGGTTCAAAACCTATGGGGACACCTCAAATCCAGCGATGTTAAGGGCTGGTGTGGTCCAGGTTGGGTGCGATCCCTAGGTGATTTTAACGACTTAGATTCTGCTAGGTCATGGCATCTCAACCACAAGCTAATCCCACAAGTTAGGGATATTTATCTACCAAAAACAATATACTTTGAACATATCCAACATAATTATAAAATCAAAAAAATATATATAATTAGCCATTATAAATAACCATAATAAAATGACACATCCACAATATAAATTTCAAAACAAATCATTTGCAAATTAAACTTTGTTACCATCACTCTAATTATCTTTCTCACTTTGAATTGTAAAATTTTTGTTCTCAAAACGATGTTTAGATTTAGGATCATGTCTCAATACAAACCATCAATTCCCATCCAACACATTTGGGTAAAAAAACACTTGGTTGCAATGTTTTGGGAAAACATAAGGCTCCTTAGTTTCAACCCACATGTTTATAGAGTTAATACATATTGTCCCACTATCACAATATTCCTTTACATTTATATATTTGAAGGTATCCCACCACTTGAAACAAAAAAAAAAATGCACTAAAACTATGAGAAGTCCACTTGCATGATCTCTTGTATCTTTCCAATGTAACCTAACTTCCCCTCTATTAATTTTTTATCACGGTGGCTAACGTGACTAGATTGGTCAAACTCAACCTCCACTCCACAATATTGTGTGATGTGTCCATCATTAACATACTCAATGTGAAAATGATGTCCATATTACCACATAGATGGGAACAAATGCACATGTAAAAATGAGAACAAAGGACAATGTCATATGTCTAATAACCAAAACATTAATAAAAACATAATAATGTTACAATTCAAATGTGCAATATTATAAATAGAATGTGGTACTTATATAGGTCATTATAGAGTTGTTTCACCTAATCCTTGTGTTTAGTGCATCCAAATATTTTCCATGTGGGTTACGACTAGACACTGCATATTTCTCTTGTATCTGCTCATCCCCCTAGCTGTTGGGACATATTTTTGGCATATTTTCTTTTAAATGATCGGGATAAGGCATGTGTCTACCATTCAACCGTCTGAAATATTTCCTATCATTGTCCCATTTCCTTATTTTCTCTTCATATGATGCGACCCATGGTCGCATTTCCTCCACGTTGTAAATAACAAATTTATTGATAGGATCAATTTCTAAATTCATTGTTGTATACTAAAATTTAAAATGAATAGCATGAGATCAAATATATATTATCAACTTCAATGTAAGTAATTTATCTGTACTGAATCGACAAAATATAATTGACTTACTCTCTATCAACTGAATTTTTATGTTCTTTTAGAGTATATCCCCTTCCCTTCTGTCCTCATCTTGATGTTCATCCCAAATGACTGCCCATTTTGTGTCCTCGATTTTCTTGATGTACTCACTAGCATAAAAAAATGACTTATATACTATGTACCCCTCTGCCATAGAACCCTTTGGTTTTTCCCTTTCTTCAAAAAACCTCTTCAATTTTTTCATGTGCCCCCTAAGAAGAACATCCACAAACATCAGATAAGTGAATTAGAAGATGGGATTGAAAGTCCATAAAACTTGTGGGTAGTTACTTCACAATCATATAAACAATCTCTCGATGCCATCGTGGAATGGTAGCCATATGAATCTTCTTTGATGTGATCCAATGTAAAGATGAAGATAATTTCTATATGGAATGTCATAGGTCTTGGGGGAAGTCATGGTTCACACAACCACGCATGAGAAAAGGATAATGACACTATAAAATAGACACACACACACCATTAATTTCCATAAAAATATGAGTGCATATCATGTTTTTACCGACAATATAGAAGAAGAATAATGTGATTTAAATCTAGAAAAAATCCCTTCTATAGTGAAACAAGGGCATGGAGTCAACCTATATAAATAAGGTTCCTTCACACCCAATATAACATACTGCATAGAAAGATCATATTTCTTCAAAATCCATGGGACATCACCTTCTTTAAAATACCAAGAGGGAGCAACCTCTCCTCTAGTTTATTTTCTTCGCCAATGTCTCTTTTTAGTATTTGAAGAAATAATATCTCTCCTAATAGTCAATGTGTCATTCGTATTCGATGATATGTGCCTCCATAAAGAAGATGAAACATTTTTCAATATATGCATGGGATATAGTAAGTGGCCAATCTTAACATGCTCCCAATATGGAAGCTCATAAAATACATATTTCCTTTTCATCCCAATGGGAATTTTATCAACATAAGTGTTATAGCAATATTTGCCTCACCCCATGCAACTTTCTTAGAAGGCCTTTTCCATTTCCCTATGTAGACTTGAAGTCCCCTTTTTCACTTCCCAGATATAAAAATAATATTTTTCCACATATACGCACCCTAACAGCTATACAACATGTGTATACACAGGTGGCACCATTACAACCCGCGTACATTGGGTTTTGTGCCCAAAATAAAAAATTGTATTGAATTTCCATGTCACATCACGATATCCATGATCCTTAACCTTCCATATACTAGAAACGTTCCGACTCAGCCCTTCAGTTCCATTTGAAGGATATAAAATAGGCCATATCCAATCTGTGGAGGGGGAGAGAATTCAACTTTTGAGAGAAACATTACTCTGGAGAAATTATACACTTCATATTGAGTCTGCATCCCTTTGTCCTTTAAAGTTTGAACACATTTTTCAGCCCCCAAGCTCTTCCCTCTTTGATGGAGAACCTCATTGTCTTTCTTATATGAGCTTTCATTTGGTGGAGCATTGAAGTGGTGGAGGCCCAGCTGGAAGGGACTTAGTTTCTCGATTCCGAGACGTTCCAACATGGAAATTTGTCACCCATACACTTGTGTTGATCATATTTTAATAGAAATACTCTTTTCTTGTCCAATTAATGTCTTTCAAATATTTGAATTGTTATTCCATGGGAGTATTTGTTATGAATATTAATGGACTATGCTATTTTATGTGCTAACTTTATATATTATCACCATATGCTTTCGTTTCTTGGTTGTTGAGGACAAGTTGCAGGTATAAATCTTTGGGTCACATGCTCAATGGTGGTCTTCATCAAACATCTAGACGAGGTAGGATCTTTAACTTGTCTTGTTAGCATTTACATTTATATGGCATACTTGGGATTAGAGTCGATTTATGTATTCATTCTGTCTGTTGTGGTTTACCACATTCCATAGAGTGATTTTCCTTGTAACATAATTGGCGACCATACTGGGGATTGAATCTTCTATTTTGGGGTTTGGAGTGTTTTTCTCCTTTGATTGCTCTCGGTTAGCATGAGTTTCCTTGTCGTCTAATTGCTTGACAACCTATTTTCATTTTTCATATGAGTTTCTCATCCTTATCCTTAACCTGACAATGTTTTAATACATATACATGTGTTTTCCCTTGACAGATGCGTACATATGCGAGTTGTCATTCTATAGGGCACATATGTAGTTTTTTCATAAACAGTCACGTACATCAATATTTTTTTCTCGATTGCTGTGTTTGGTGTATGTTGTGTGAGTTTTGATAGTTGTTGAGTCTCCTTGGGTCTTTTTCTGAACTATTGGTGTATGTTGTGTGAGTTTTGATAGTTGTTGAGTCTCCTTGGGTCTTTTTCTGAACTATTGAGTGCCTGCAGAGTGATAGGAAACCTTTCTTTGGTTGAATTTTCAGGCGGTTCTTCTTTCTCATCATTTTTTTCATTGGTTGTCATAGCATCTTAGGCTGAGTGTTTTCTTCTTGGTATCCTACTTGGTTTGTCTGTTTTTGCTTACAGTAGGGTCTATATATCAAGTTGTTCTTCAGTCCTTGAATTTTCATTCTTTATATTGAAAATACCAAAATATACATTTTGTGTTTTGGCATTTGATTTTTGGGTTGTTTAATATTGATCCCAGTATACATGGAAATATTGTATCTTATTGAAATTGCAGAATTGAATTGAAAGTTGCATTTGTGAAAAGCTTATGATTTTTTTTTTAGAATTGAAGTTGGGACTTTTCATTATATTCATATTTATTTATTTTATATGTTGAGTCACAACATCATCAGTTTTACAACCACATCTTTTGAATAAACAAAGCCATTAAATGTAACATTGATAAATTTAAAATTGATTAGAAACAATTTTATTTTTCAGGGTACACAAACTAGCTTAAGATATAGAGCCTTGGAATAGGATTTTGTGAGTAAAATTCTCCAAGGATATTAAACTCAACATATGTGTCTGAATAATGGAGTGGTGAAATCCATTGTATAATTAGTGATGTCAAGAGGCTCCGCTCACACTGAATTTAATCACGAGGTCATGCGAAGTTGGTTGTAGATATATCCCTATAATACCTTCTTAGCATCAGAGATATTTCTTGGGATATATTCATATATGGGGGTCTTTCTAGTACCTTTACCTCTGTGAGAGGCGATGCTTTCAATATTTTGGGTTTTTTAACCTTGCCCATATGGTGTACCTAACTTACGATTGTTCTCCTGCGCATTGGTTATATCGTGGTGGATTTAGTCGCTTGACATAGGTAGCCACATAGGTTACTTGCAGGGGTTATATTGTAGGTACCCTGAGTCAGATAAGGGTTGGACAACACACAACCTTTATGGAGAATTAAATCTCTAGGGTATCTGACCGAATGTGTTGTTAATCCCATGAGGGACCTTATAACTGATTATGATACCTCCGATATTTTTAAGGGAGTCTCAGTCCCCTCTTGGGTGAGGAATACCTACTCTAGTGAGGGAGGCCCCTTTTCATCCATTTTATAATGTTTGTGTGCATTTGGCCTTTATTTTTTATTTTTGTGTGCTCTTTGATTGTTAATTGGCCTTAGGATTTTTATTTTTATATCTTGAGTCTTGAGTCATTATGGATCTAGACCAGCTTCCTTGTAGGTCTTGTTGTTTGTTAAAGTTACCACTTCATCTTGAGTCTTTGCCTTCTAAAAGGCATAAAGTTATCAAACATGGTACAAACACCTCCACCTACCAGACTTGCAATCATACAAGTATGAGTACTGAGTCATGTTAGAAATTTATTGGGAGTCCTTCGACTCCCATACATGCGGTAGTTAATGGATCTCCTTTGACACCTTCAACCACAATGGTTGTAGTGTTAGAGGTTCCAGTCATCACTCCTATCCAAACTATGGTTACTACTCAGCCAATACTGATGAACCATTTTAGGACTATTTTTGGTACACCTAGGTACAATACTCAGTCCATTCCTACGACCTCTAGCCCTTTCTCTTATGGTATGATGAATCTGACATCGCAATTTTTGTCATCCATTCCAACGATGAATACAAATCCTAGTATTAGACTTGGGGCATGGATTCTATGCATATTCCACTCTCATTTGGTGGAGCTCACATTCCCCAAATGAATCCCACGGTTGGAAACTAACCTCCATTTCACCTTGGGTCTAATCCTAGTCTTAATGCACATGGATGGAGTAATCAACCGGGTGGACAAGTTGTTTCCTATGTTTTGTCCTTTACACCTACCTCCTCCACACCAATTCCAACCTACATGTTTTTCATGACGAATCCACCTCTATCCTCAAGATTTCCACCTGGGGGAGGTCATTTTCATACTTTGGGACATACAATAATTTTAACTAGATGGTTTTAGTCTTTCTCAACCACTTCCAGTTGCCGGTTCATTATGATGTCAGCATAGAAATTCTATCGGACCTCCGCCAAGACAAAGCCACCCACATCTTGGACCATATCCAAGAGTGGTGTAGATGGAAGAGGTTGATCAAAGCTTACATTCCTCCATAGTTCCTATTGGAATGGTTTCTTAAGTCTTTACTGCCTTATATTTCGAAGGATGTTTCTACATCCGGAGTTAAATCTGAAGAGGAAGCAATTTTCAAATCCCAGCAGTTAGATCTCATATATGCTCAGTCTGGGATGTTATACGAAATTCTTCCTCATGCACCGAGGTCAAACTACGACACTAGGAAAAATGGCAGGCCTCATGCCAATGGCATTATAGGCTCCGCAAACGTTAAATATACAAACTTGGTGATCAACTAGTTGAAAGAGTTGTCTCTAAGCCAGTCTGTAGGAGGTCAGACTTTGTTTTTTTCCACCTCTCCCACTCAGTCGACAGATGTGAATTTTGTACAGTCATCGACCAACCCGAATGGTAACCAACAACTAGGAGGGAATAGAAAGAAAGGACAAGGTAATCGTAAGGGTGGGAGTAATGATAATAAAACCAAGGACAATGCTAATAATGATAGATTGAAGGTTAATGCCGGTGAGGGAAAGAAAGATAAGCAGAAGGTGAATTTTCATTGCAAATTGTATACTGATGATAACCTTACCCACTTGTGCCCCAAACTCGAGGAAGATGTGAGGCTTTTATCTCAACCGCCCACTATGCTGACTAATCCTTTTCTGCATAATCAACACATGGCCTCGAGAAATCCTTGGTATCGACGCCTCTACTAAAGCCTCCCGACTACAACAAAGATTACTTGCTTTATATCGTGTTAAGAACCAAACATCAATATAGCATAGAAAAACCTCAGGAAAAGTACTCCACACCTTGAAAAAGAGATAATTTTAGATAATAAGCCTCTTCGAGGGGGAAACCTCCTTTTACCCCACTTAAATGTTCAAGTACAAGATGATTCAAAATGAAAATTTCTCCTTGGTATATATAGGAGACTAGGAGGTATGATTACAACTAATGGCCTAAAGCCGACATAAATAAAATAACATTACTAATACAATATGCCCCAATTAAGGGGTAATGAGCCAATATTAGGGCTTAACATGCCCCTCCCCTTGAGACAAGTGTTGTCCGCAACACTTGAGTAACTCTGGATGCTTCTGTATAAAAGACTCATCTTCCCAAGTGGAATCTTCAGCCGGTAGTTTCCTCCATTTAATGAGATACTCTGAAATGGATCTATTCCTCAGCTGGCAAATTCTTGTGTCAGTGATGGCTTCAGGCTCCAATATGATTTTTCCTTCCTCATAAAGTTCTGGCAATATAGTTTGAACTGGGATCTTGTCACCTATAACCTTCTTTAATCATGAAACATGGAAAACTGGGTGTACTCGTGAAGATGCAGGAAGCTCCAATTTGTATGCCATAGTACCAATCTTTTGCAACACCTTATAAGGTCCATAGTAATTTGGTGATAATTTATTATCCTTCTTGGCTTGCTTGAGGGACATCTGTTTGTATGGTTGTAGTCTTAAAAACACCCAATCCCCTACTTCAAAACTTCTTTCACTACGATGTTGATCTGCTTTTTGTTTCATGCGATTTTGTGCCATGGTCAGGTTGTCCTTTAAGATTTGGAGAATTTGTTGTTGATTCTAGATGTGATCTTCCACTGCTTGAACTTTAGATTTTTATTTTAGAGAAGAAGTGATGGAAGGAGGGTGGTATCCATAAAGTGCCATAAATGGTGTCATTTTTGTTATAGTATGAAAGGAAGTGTTATACCACCATTCTGCCAAGGGTAACCATTTGAACCATTGTGTTTGTTTATCAGAGACAAAGCAACGAAGGTAGCCTTCCAGACATTTGTTCACTATCTCGGTTTGTCCATCAGATTGAGGATGATAGGATGAGCTATGAGCCAATTGAGTACCCAA
>JASDQU010010396.1:254274-265814 GCA_032191745.1 Picea mariana | reverse complement strand
TCCATAAGCACATCATCTACTACCTTAGTCGAAACTTAATCGGCCTTGAACTTAGGTACTCTCACATTGAGAAGCTGGCTTTGGTTGTCGTACACACGGTTCAAATATTGCGACACTATATATTTCTTTGCAAAACTATTGTAGTTCCTGATGTCAATCCATTTCAATATGTCCTTACTAGGTGTATCATAGTGGGAAATTACAATAAATGGATGGTCATTTTGCAATAGTTTTACCTCGATTTTGCTTCGGCAAAATCCAAGAAATCGCTACTTTTTACCGATTTAATTTCAGAATTCCCTCGATTACATGAGGACGTCATTCATGTCAATTCATTTGTGAATGAAATCATTTTCCTTATATCATCTTCGGACACCTAGTATGGAGACATTTTGATATATCTTCAAACCTTGAATTTCTCTCAGCATCTATCAAGAGACAATCAATGACGTATATGGTATCAAGCTAAGAACTACCTTATCGTCGGTGACACTTTGTATCACCAAGGCATAGATAATATATTTCATTGTTTCTTGACTCACGAACAGGCTGAGTTAGTTCTTAATGATTGTCACAGTGGGGCTTGTGGTGGTCATCTATCTGGGCTTACGACAACCCAAAAAATATTGCGAGATGGTTATTTTTGGCCGTCTATTTTTAAAGATTGTGTCGAAGTGGTCAATAATTGTCACCCTTTCAAGGTGTTCACTCGGAAAATGTGCTCACATCCATCCCCTCTTCAACCGGTCATCACCGTTGGTCCCTTCACCAAGTGGGGGGTGGATCTTTTGGATTGCAACCAAGCTTTGGCTGGGAGGCATCAACATATTATCATGGTCGTAGACTACTTTAATAAATGGGCATAGTCCATGCCTACGATTAAATTTGGTGGTAAGAATGCAACATTTTTCGTGTTCAATCAAATTATAGTCGGGTTCGAAATCCTGAGGGAGATTGTCACTGATCATCGCAGTCACTTTCAGAATGAAATGATGAAAGAGTTAACATCAAAACTGGGGTTTAAACATGGTCCTTATTCCCCTTAATATCCCTAGGAAAATGGACAAGTAGAGGCTGTAAACAAGTCTCTCAAGACCATTTTGCAGAAAACTATCAGCAAGAGAAAATATGACTGAAATCTAATGCTTTACCCGACACTTTGGTCATACCGAACCTCGGTTAAGACATCCACTGGTTTTTATCCTTTTTAGTTAGTACACAATGTGGATTCAATCCTTCCTATTGAATGTGAAATCCCTTACCTTAGACTGACAGTTAAGCTCCTACCTAACACTTACGATCTCGAAGAATGCCATGTACACCTAAAGAGCCTAGATGAGTAGCGTCGAGATGACTATATGGCTATCGAAGTGAATAAATGGTGTGTCAAGGTCTAGTATGATAAGTTTGTATGTCCTCGGCAGTACACTGAGGGTGACTTGGTCCTCTTGTATGACCAAGCCAAAGAACCACTGGGGGCAAGTAAGTTCAAACCAATGTGGCATGGTCCTTATATTCTGTGACATGTTTTAGAAAAAGGATCCTATGAATTGGAAGAGTATGAAGGGAATATGTTGGCTGAGCCCAGAAATGGGCTCTACTTAAAAATATATTATGCTTGAGCCTTAAGCTTGGGCGTAACTCTTTGTATAGTAGTGTATCTTAGTGTATATATATATTTTCCTTTGTGTCATCGTCTTGCTTATCAATTTTTCTCTTGGTTGGAAGATGTCAACAGAGTCTTCAGTTTACTTAGGATTTGCAGACAGTTCCAGTCATCATACACAGAACTTGGCTTCTGTCGCTTGGGTTGTTTACTCACTCAAAGGTCAACTGGTGTCTTCAGGTGGCATTTGTCTAGGGCCATCAATGAATAATGTGGTTGAATATAGTGTCATTATAGAGCTTTTATGTGATGCTATTTCACATGGTGTTCGGTCTTTAGAGGTTCACCTGGAATCCCAGTTAGTAGTATGTCAGTTGAACGATAGTTACCGTGTGTGAGATCCTAATCTACTCCGATGATTCCTACGGGTACGACTTTTGGAACGACATTTTGATTTTATTACTTATAATCACATACCGAGAAGTTCTAATTATGTATTCGATGCATATGATAATTATGTTTTAAATTGGAAATTTTCACATAACTAAAGTAAATAAAACACATTTATCAATGTACACATTGTAACATAAGTAAAGTCTAGGACCAAGGTTTTTTATATATTTCATCTCTCCAAAAATATGGTGTTATAGTACAAAATGGGGCTCACACCCTCAAAATACATATACAATCGATCAATACAATGACCATGGCATCTACGCATGTGGCACCAGATGTGTGTGATGATAGAATACTATGGAGTTTGTGAGACACCGGAAGAGTTGCACCCACACATGGGGCACACCCATCACATGTCGTTGCATCGCCTCTGGCAGATCCTCTACCTGAACCATGGGAATCCTGTGCATCAAACGAGATAGGTTTCCATGCACATTTTGAAGCACTCTCTCCGCATATCCTCCCACTGGATCATCCCCTCGATTCATCCACCGGTGTCATGGGAATCCATACAGCCATCGTGGACCTACATCTACACAACAAATAATTTTTGTTAAAATACTTGACACCATCCAAAAATATTTGCGTTTTTTTTCTTCTTTTTGAAAAACACAAAAAAGTGAAATATATTTGAAAATTGTTTCATACCTATATCACCATAGGCGGAACTTGGTGGAAATGGCATGTATGGATCTCCTCTGTAGTTGATCCCTGCATAAGGGTAGTTTTCCAGGGCTATCACTTGTCGACGCCACCAAAAGAAGAACTCATCGTTGTATGGGGTTGGCACCTTACCACCTCCCAACCACCTCATCACCTCGGTCCACTGTGACATGGATGGATCGCACTATCTATGTGGAGAAATCTACACTTTAGGGCCCAATCCTAGAACCCTCTCAAAGAAAAAACTACACAAGATAGATGTGAACCTGAAGTTTCTCTTCCTACCCTGCTTGCAGTCTATCAATTGGCTCTTCATGTTAGCCAATAGTGAGGTGCACCAATCATAAACTGTGGTCGTAAAAACTCCACTGAATAGGACATCAGTGGACTTGATTCTTGGTGAAACAAGGTTGACCCCATGATCCGTGTAATCAAGAGAACCACAATATTCAAACTCAGGTTGTTGATCTCCCTAATGGGGAGTTGTCTCCCTACTTTTTTTGTGCCTGCAACACTGTGAGTGGAAATGTAGTCCTCTATGTTCATGCCACTCCTAGCTCCCTGGGATTTGAGGTTCACCACCTCACCCCGAAGAGACAATCCTATAAGGAAATATATATCCTCGACTTCAATTCTCGATGGTTTCCCGTCGAGGTTGAAGGCCTCTATATCCGTATCCCAAAATTTCACCAGCATTTGGAGCAATCTCACTTGAGCCTGCATCCCTTTGAGAGCCAAAAACTTGTAAAGACCGCATATTTTTAAGGATAATTGGGCCCCTGGTTCTCTTTCCACTACATCATCAACTTCCTCATGCTCTCTTTCTCTCCATTCAAGTACCATCCTGCAAGAAGAAATCCATTTTTTGAGTCAAAATTATTTAAAAAACTAATTTGTGTACTTGTACGTGAGCTATTATGGTAACAATCGCATGTAGGGATGCATCTACACAGGATGGATTTGCCTCTCCTGTGTACATGCCTCCATATACATGACCCGATGATCTACAGCCCGCGTACACCCTTATTCCTAAATTGTGCCTTAAAAAACTCAAAAAATGGAGCGTAATTTAAAATTATAATCCACTAGAAATGAAGAGGAGGGAAAGAGTACTTACTTGTTCCAGATGGTTTTCAATTCCATCCCTCATATATCCCACAATCGACACTTGAATATCATGCGAAAATTGGTCCAAAATGCACTATGTGGGTTAAAAATTCAATTGGTATGGTAAAACTAGGTATTTTTACTATTTATAGAAAAAATTTACCTGCTTTTCATAGTTTTTTATTTTGACCTAGTGGACTAATAGTGTAGTGGAAGGAGTTGGTTTTGGTGGTTTTATCCATGGATTCTTGCGGTTTCTAGCGTCATGTTGCTCGTTCATGACTTTGGAAGGTATTTTCTATTACCAAGCATATAGGATAGGTTGTCACTCCATTTTTCACACTTACATTATCCTATGACTATGATTCATATGCCTTAGGTACGAACCCATTTGTTAGCGACACATAACTTTCTTTCTACTACTAGAAGTGTTGTTAGTGAATGGTAGAGGCTTACCAAAAATGGGTGCCCTAGTTAGAACCTTTGTGTCATTTAGTGCCCATGTAGATATTTTTTCCATAAGACTGGGAGTCCTTATAGTTTCAATATGAATTTACGTTTGAACCTCATATTCTCACTCGTAAGCATTCTGACCTATACCTATGGGACTTCCACAGAGTCTTTCTTAAGCTCTTTTTTGACTCCATTAAAAATAAAAAATATTGTTGGGTGAACTTGTGTATTTCACACTCGTTAATTGGATTTGAAAGGATGTCTATTTGGTGTAAGTTTAAGCCTTTTTCGGACCAAGTAGACTAATTTCAAAAAAGGAATACTCTAGTCACTAGTGGCTAGAAGAGTTATCCTCAGTATTGTTTTATTCTTTTTTGGGCCTAGGGGACTAAATTTTCGAAAAAGAAAATTATTTGGCGTTAATTTGTAATTTCACTCCATTATTCTTCTTGCAGTATTGAGCCTATTGTCGATTCCTGCTTTATCACTATAATCTTACTACCTAACAATTTTCATCTCTAGAAAAGCAGAGCCTTTTTTTTTATATCCTTTGCAACTTGACACCCTGTACCCTAAGAGGAAACATTCTTCCGAGTGCCCACATCCTGCATGCACCTCCTTGCATTGAGCATAGGTATGTTTGACTGTTGGAACTATTTTCTTACTCATGACACTCTTTTCCTCTCTTGTATCATAGCATTCATTTATCTATAAAAAAACAAAAAACTTATCTCATAGAATATTATCTCATGTTGGCAGCATTCATGTCTCCTTTAAACAGAGAAAAAACTTTTGAGTCCACTTGTCATCCAAAGTTTGGGTTTAGCATGACCTTAGGAAGTTGATCTCATTACTTAGAGTTTACTCCTCCGACCGGTTACTCTTTAAGTCCCTATGGAGATTTTGATTGGTTCCTCCTTCATCACAAAGTTTTATTATCAAGTCTGTGCTTCCAGAATCCTCCATATGTCTCATGCACTTGTTCAAAGGATGTCTATAAGCCTATGTTAGAAATTTCTCAAAACTCTTGACTTTGCATGTCAGCCATACCCTTAGTGTATCTTAGAGTCACGTGAAGTTGTAGTCCTACTGTGCACCTTGGTCCTACTTTCATTATGGGTTGGTAACCTTGAACCCAACAGTCGACATTTTCTCATTTTTCTCTGACTGGGAGGTTTCCCTTGTGTTCGAAGGAAAGAAATCTATTCACACATTGGGATTCATGTAGTTTCTTGGATTCCATTATCCTTATTGCTGGTTTCCTCACCTTTTTCGACAATTTTCCTTATAAGATGTTATTGAGAGGGTCTCTTTCATGCACTACTTGCATCTGGTGCATGCGAGAGACGCATAGGGTAGTTGGTTCGTGAACATAATCTTCATTTGAGTTCCTCCAAATCATGAAGATATTGATTTGTACATCGTGATGAATGATGAGAGATGCCTTAATTTTCTCCTTTCAGCGGGTCTCCTTCCATCGACCTCGAATCATCTATTCTGGAAATGAGGCCTAGAGTCCTATGAGTACCTAGAGGCTTGCACTCATCAGTGGTAGGTTATCTCGCCATCGACAGTTGGGAATAAATCAATGTCTCATAATCAGTGGATTCTTCAAGTGTTCAACCTCGACACCTTTATTCACACTTGTAAGAATGTACTTGGTGCCTTGATACCTACTTTCATTATCGGTAGGTTGTCTGTCATTTTTTAACGGTATACCTTAATGACTGGTAATAAAACGAAGTCTCACTATGTTCGACTTCAACTCCTCTATTCACATGATGTAGACTTTCACCTTTTGTGGATCGTGTAGAAGGCTTGAAGACATCAGTTTATAGTTGCAACTTCCCTGAGTTTTTGCTATCATTCATTGGACCAGTACCTATATGACTTCAATGACCATGGGAGATCATATTATACTTCATTATATATAGATATCTTCAAATTGATTTTGAGACTGTTTTTCACTATGCCTTGTTCGTGACTATGACTTCCTATGACATGTATCTACTTTGTGTTTCTTATTCATGGCCATGAACAACTTTTTGGTATATTTACACATGGATCTGAAGTGTAATTCAAATTGGAATCCATGTGTACAAAGTCATTATGGATTGTAATATTCTTATGGCCAACTAGTTCGTTCAACTGGGTCTCCATTACTCCACTTCTGGGAATTATAATGTATTTCAGCCACCACAGATACTCCTATGACCTCACACATTAGGGGGCATCTGTTATAGCAATATTTTCCTCACCCCATGTGTTAATGTTTTATTCCATTATTATAGTTCTTTTCATTTCAATAGATAAGAGCATCATAAGAACAAGATCACTGAGAAATACACATTCATAAGAGACACAACATTTATCCTGGGAAACCCTCTAGGGACAGAAAATCCAGCAAAAACTTCCTTATCATAAATAGCTTATACAATGTTCATGAGATAACTCAAACCAATACAGATAGTCCTCCCCAAGAGATGCGCCACTCTTCTTCTCCTCTCTCCAATTGGTAATTGTAGCTTGCCTCATGAGAGAATGAGCAAGTGAGTTGTGTGTTAGAAGTGAGGTTCTAGCTTCTTATTTATACAAGATTGGCACGTGTGAGAGGGTTTCACTGGCAGGGCCGACCTCTCACTCTGGGTGGGTAAACCCACCTTTAATTAATTCTGGGTCTTCAATAATAACTGTTGGGGCTGACTTCTTATTCTGCCCTTTATAATTGACCGATGACCAATCCGCAAAAGGGGATTTGGTCCTTATACAATTATCGACATAATTAACCCACAATGGGGATTAATCCTAATAATAAAATAACAATAATAATAAGAATTCTCTTCACAGTTACATTATTTCAACACTCCCCCTTAACAAGAAGGGTATTCTTTATCAGCATCAGGAGAGAGAGGTCTGCATCATCAGTGGCATCAGGAGGACAATATCGTCAATATCATCTTGAAACATTGGCTAGCATATTTACGAGTCATCGTAAGTTTTCTTTGATCGTCAGCATCATCATTCTCAAAAGAATGCTATCATCATCTGCATCAAATATGTATCAGTAAAAATGATACCTCATCACAGCACTAGGCTGGCAATACTACACTGGCTCAATGTCACAGCTTGTTAAGCTGGTAGCTCAGTGATAGTCATATCTTTCTTTACGTCTAACAACTAGTTCAGAAGCAAGGAATATCATCATCTCGCTTTACGTCTAACAACTAGGTCAGAAGCGAGGAATCACAACATCGTGCTTTACGTCTAACAACTAGGTCAGAAGCATGACTCATCTTGCTTTATGTCTAACAACAAGGTCAGAAGAAAGGAACACATCAACATCTTGCTTTACATCTAACAACGAGGTCAAAAGTGAGGAATCATCTTGCTTTACATCTAACAACTAGGTCAGAAGTGAGGAATCAACGACGTCATGCATTACGTCTAACAACTAGGTCAGAAGCATGACTCATCTTGCTTTACGTCTAACAGCGAGGTCAGAAGCAAGGATCACACAACGTCATGCTTTACGTCTAACAGCGAGGTCAGAAGCATGACTCATCTTGCTTTACATCTAACAGCAAGGTTAGAAGCAAGGATCACACAATGTCATTCTTTACATCTAACAGTGAGGTCAGAAGCATGACTCATCTTGCTTTACGTCTAACAGCGAGGTTAGAAGCAAGGATCACGTGGTGTCATGCTTTACATCTAACAGCGAGGTTAGAAGCATGACTCATCTTGATTTACGTCTAACAACGAGGTCATAAGCAAGGATATATATACTCCCCNAACAGCGAGGTCAGAAGCATGACTCATCTTGCTTTACGTCTAACAGCGAGGTTAGAAGCAAGGATCACGTGGTGTCATGCTTTACATCTAACAGCGAGGTTAGAAGCATGACTCATCTTGATTTACGTCTAACAACGAGGTCATAAGCAAGGATATATATACTCCCCTTTTCAGGGAGGGTCCTTTCGGACTATACCAAGCTTATCTCGAAAGTGTTCAAACTTTACATGAGATAGAGGCTTAGTCAACACGTCAACAACCTGTTCATCCATGCTAATGTATTGGAGCTTCAAGGCTCCTCTCTGTACCATGTCACAGATGAAATGATAACGAATCTCTATGTGCTTCGACCTGTCATGGAACACAGGATTCTCTGTCATTTTTATGCAGCTTTGATTGTCACATAGAATCGTGGTTGCTCTCATCTCCAAATCAAATAGGCCTGTCAGCAACTTCCGAAGTCATATATCTTTGCAGCTAGCAGAACATGCGGCAATGTACTCTACTTCCATTGTGCTGAGAGCAATACTGGATTTCTTCCTACTCTTCCATGAGATCATGGCTGATCCCAAACTGAAACAACATCTGGAAGTTCTTTTACTGTTAGCAACGCTTCCTACCCAATCTACATCAGTATATCCACTCAATGTAAAGTTATGATCTCCATCATAGCTGAGACCATAATCCATTGTACCTTTAAGGTACCTCATCATATGTTTTGCATCCACTAGGTGAACACGTCTGGGCTCTACCAGAACTGACTCAAGGTGTTCACTGCAAAACAAATGTCTGGTCTGGTGTTCGTCAGGTACATCAGTGATCTAATAATCTGTCTGTACTATGTGGCATCTATCAAATCTAACGAAGTATCGACCAGCAGCTTCATCTTCGCTTCCATGGGTGTATTCATGGACTTACATTCTAGCATGTCGAATCTCCTTAAGATTTCGACTATGTACTTCTCTTGGTTAAGGAAGATTCTTTCTAGACTCTACCATACCTCAAGTCCTAAGAAGTAATGCATTAGACCAAGGTCTTTCATTTCAAATTCTGCGGAAAGTCTCCTTTTACATTCAGCGATGATCTTTTCTTCTTCACTTAAGAATAAGTCATCCACATACAGTAGTAAGATTACTGGTTCATTATCCATAATTTTGAAGTAGAGATTTGAGTCTACTTTACTCTTAGTAAAGCCTAAGATCGTCAAGAAACTGTCTATACGGCCATACCAAGCTCTGGGAGCTTGCTTCAATCCATATAAGGATTTCTTCAATCTGTCGACATGAGACTTCCTATCTTCAACCTCAAATCCTTGGGGTTGCTCTATATACACTTCCTCTTCGATAACACCATTCAGGAAAGCTGTCTTCACATCCATCTGGTGTAGCTTCCACTTCATCTTGGTAGTAAGAGCTATAATGGTTCTGATCGAAGTGTGTCTGGCCACAGGAGCGAATGTCTCTTCATAGTTAATACCTTCCTTCTAGGAAAAGCCACGAGCGACAAATATTGCTTTATATTTCTCAATACTTCCATCAACAGCATGTTTTATTTTGAAGAGCCATTTGTAGGATACCCCATCTTTATTCTTCGATCTGGGAACTATTTCCCATACTTCATTCTTCATTATGGATTGGTATTCCTCTGTCATGGCTTCTGCCCATTCCTTCTTTTGAATGGCTTCTTCAAAGCNATATTGCTTTATATTTCTCAATACTTCCATCAACAGCATGTTTTATTTTGAAGAGCCATTTGTAGGATACCCCATCTTTATTCTTCGATCTGGGAACTATTTCCCATACTTCATTCTTCATTATGGATTGGTATTCTTCTGTCATGGCTTCTGCCCATTCCTTCTTTTGAATGGCTTCTTCAAAGCAGGTAGGCTCTTCATCTAGTAGATTACACATCAAAGTCATGTCACTGGAGAATGGCTTTGGTCTTTTCACCTATCTCGAGGTTCCTTCTGGAACACCATACTTCTCTCCATCTTGAATAAGCTCTCTTGCCCAAGCAGGCTTTATTTTATGGGAGAAGGTAATTTGAGGAGGTTATTGAACTTTTGTTATATCATGATCTTCAGGAGTCTTCTCATCAGGGGAATTTATGACTTCCCTTACAGGTTCTGCAGCTTTGGGAACTTCCCTCATGGATCTTGCAATCCTGGGAATTTCAGGTTCCTCTTCATATACTTCTTTAAGCTGGCATCTTCTTGATTTCTTAAGTGATGCTTCTTCATCAATGGTCACGTCCCTGCTGATCTTAATGTGGCCGTGACTAGGTATGTAGATTCTGAAGACATTGGATACCTCACAGTATCCCACAAATATTCCCTTCTTTCTGGAGGGTTCCATCTTGTTTCTTTTCTCTTTCGGTATACGAATAAACACTGAACAACCAAATATTTTGAGATGTCTTACCTCTGGCTTCTTTGTGGTGAACATCTCTTTCGGGGTCTTGAACCCAAGTGCACTATGGGATAATTTGTTCTACACATAAACAACTGCCAGTGCTGCTTCTTCCCATAAGCACATAGGAAGATCTTGATCTTCACAGCTTCCAGCATGGTTCTCTTCTTCCATTCAGCTACACTGTTTTGTTGGGGATATTGATCCCAACATCTTTGCAGAAGTTCATGAGCTCTTCTGAGGTATATTCTCCTCCATTATCTAACCTGAGTATCTTAATCTTCCTTGCAGAAGGGTTCTCTTATCAAGGCTTTCAATTCCTTGATCTTATTGAATACTTCAAATATATCCAGGTCTTTTATGAGAATAATCATTAATGACTGATACATAGTATACATACCCATTATTGGAGGATGATGGCATTGGGCCACATACATCTGAATGAATGAGTTCTAGGACTCCTTATGCCTTGTTGTCCCTCTTTGGAAACAGGTTCTTGATGTTCTTCCCTTGTGCACATCCATCGCATACACCTTCATGGTCACCTTTGAGTTCTGGTAAACCTGTGACAGCTTTGCATATGTATGGTAGCGCCTTGTAGTTGATGTGAGCTAATCTTCTAGAGTTCACATAGATTCTTCTATAGCGTGGGTCATGGTAGCTTCTGAGTGACCCACCTTCATCTTTTCCACTGATTATTGCTTCATTTATGATCTCTCCTTTAGCACGTTGCCTTCTGCAACCTTTGTTATAGCTTCCTCATGTGACCTGGAGCAAGGTCAACAAAACAATAAGCAAGAATAATATCCTTCTTGATAATATAAAGCAATAGCACGAACAATCATCACAATAGCTCCTTTAGAGCTATCACTTATAATTTATCTGAAGAAAAGATTAAAGGTAAGGAATACAATATGAAATGAGGTCAACACTCTCATAATGTTGTGACCAAGCATTATTCCATGGAAATTTGAAACTAACACACGAGGTTTCTCCTAGAGGAGGTGTTAGTCATATCAGACAAAGTATTTACCTCTATATTCTCACATGCTATC
>JASDQU010010396.1:168267-253880 GCA_032191745.1 Picea mariana | reverse complement strand
AAGATAATTTCATAACAAATAGATGCATATTAGAATAATCACACCTGGGTTGCATCATTCCTTTGAATGTGTTGGATCTTGAGATCCTTCTGGATCTATGGCAAGAGATCCCTTCACCTGCAAATACTCTTTAAGGTTTAACAATTAAACATATGTGAGTACATACCTCGGATAACATTTGCAGGTAGTGGCTCCATCTGGTAGCATCAGTAATCATTACAAAAAACTTCAAGGGTGATTGCAACTGGTTCTATGGCTGCAACTACAACTGGTACTGCAACTGCAACTGGTTCTGAGACTGCAACTGCGACTGCAACTTAGGGTTTTATGAGGAAACCCTAATTTTTCAAACTTTGAGATTTGAAAATCTGATCCAGGGGATAGATGCGCTGAGTTGAGGCGAGTTAGCTGGTGCAGTCGGAATTTCGAAAATCCAACTATTACCCCCTCAAACTTGATCTACAGATTTCTGGACTAGTGCTTCTGGTTTTCTGGTACTTCTGGTACTCTGGTACTTCTGGTACTTCTAGTACTCTGGTTTTCTGGTACTTTGTGAAACTAGGGTTTCACTTTCCGGGAGATCTAGCCACTGAAAAGGTGTGCTCTAAGTGCCAAAATGATCCTTGGGGGAGGGTGCAGCTTTCTAGGTGGTTAGGGAGCTAAAAAGATTCACTTTTGCAAAACCTTGATTTTTGGGTACGGTAACAGTGACATTTTTCCTCTTGTGAAATATGCTTCCTTCAGGTTGGCTCTGAAACCATGTTAATGTTTTATGCCATTATTATAGTTCTTTGCATTTCAATAGATAAGAGCATCATAAGAACAAGATCACTGAGAAATACACATTCACAAGAGACACAACATTTATCCTGGGAAACCCTCTAGGGGAAGAAAACCCAACAAAAACTTCCTTATCATAAATATCTTATACAATGTTCAAGAGATAACTCAAACCAATATAGATAGTCCTCCCCAAGAGATGTGCCACTCTTCTTCTCCTCTCTCCAACTGGTAATTGTAGCTTGCCTCATGAGAGAATGAGCAAGTGAGTTGTGTTTTAGAAGTGAGGCGCTAGCCTCTTATTTATACACGATTGGCACGTGTGAGAGGGTTTCACTGGCAGGGATGACCTCTCGCTCTGGGTGGGTAAACCCACCTTTAATTAATTCTGGGTCTTCAATAATAACTGTTGGGGATGACTTCTTATTCTACCCTTTATAATTGTCCGATGACCAATCCGCAAAAGGGGATTTGGTCCTTATTGGGATTTGGTCCTTATACAATTACCGACATGATTAATCCACAATGGGGATTAATCCTAATAATAAAATAACAATAATAACAATAATAATATTAATCCATGGGCATATTTGTTATGAATATTAATGGACTATGCTATTGTATGTGCTAACTTTATATATTATCACCATATGCTTTTGTTTCTTGGTTTTTGAGGACAAGTTGCAGGTATAAATATTTGGGTCATGTGCTCAATGGTGGTTTTCATCGAATGTCTGGATGAGATAGGATCTTTATCTTATCTCGTTAGCATTTACATTTATATACCATACTTTGGATTAGAGTCGATTTATTTAGTCATTCCATCTGTTGTGGTTTACCCCATGCCATAGAGTGATTTTCCTCATAACAATAGGTGTTGTAAACTTCAAGATCATTGAACATAGGTTCCCCATTTGAATCAAACAATTCTACCATTTCCTTCTCCTTCTTTGTGTCAGATTCCCTAACCCAATCTATCAGTGTCATTATTTTAGGTCTCTGGCTTCTCTTTGGTTTACCATTGAATGAAAATGCAACTCTTCTATAAGGGTGGGATTTTGGGATGAATACCCTCAAATAGTCACACAACAACTTTCATAGGTGGTTGGACCACCTAGTCTTTATAGAAGGTCCACAAAATTTACATCCATGATACCATTTTATTACAATAATTGTGATGTTATCATATACATAACATGTTATTGTAAAAAATATAGTTGCACCAAATGAAGTATGCCAAATAACATTGCAGATATAAAAAAATCAATAAACATGCTTACCAGTGCAAACTCCTAGTCCTGGACAATTGTGTGAGGTGTATGCACATATGCCATACAATGTAAAATAACTCTACATTTTAATAGGTCTTGATACATCATATACATGTATCCCTACACATAATTTCTTAAATTCATAGATCAATGGTTGGAGGTAGACATCCATTCTCTTCACTTGTCTTCTACCTGGGACTATAAGAGCCAACATAAGATCTTCATTCTTCACATGCCACTATGGGGGGGTATTTTTATTGATCACTACCATTGACCAAATAGAATAGTTGGTGTTTTGGAGGGAATATGAGTTAACTCCATCCATAGCTATGATCAATCGTAAGCTATGTACTTAATCCTTTAATTTATTGGGCCATGCATCCTCTGTATGCTTCAAGGCTATTAAATCTATTGGGATTCACATAATTCCTTTCTCACTTTTATGTGAGGAAGTATACCCCTGCAACAAGGCTAATTGTTTGCAACAAAAGAGCCTTTGAATCCTTGTAATTATAGGCATGTGCCTCATTATCTTATGAGGAGGACCATGTGCCTTAACCATGTTTTCATGGTACCCATCATGCCCACATTATGGACATATCCCTTTGTCCACATATTCATTTCCATATATAAAACAATCTTTTGGACATGTGTGGTATGATGTGTACTCAACACCCAACATTTTCTTTGCATTGACGCAACTATCATGTAAGACATTATCACTTGGAAGTACCTTATCTTTGAGTAACCTTCAATTAGTGGGAAAAACAAATGTACACTATAATTAATCATGAATAAAATCAACCCTTTTCTTCCTTCATTGTGTGACAATATTCCTTAAAAAATTAGGGGACTTAATGGTTAGTTACCTCAAAAGTGTCGGGAAACATGCATTTGAAATACCATACATTTCTTTCAATTTGTATAGTAACAGTGATGTCCCTAGTTAGGTATACCTTGACCCATGTTGTAACACACCAGACCCCCTAAACTTACTTAGGCTGGTGGAATGTCATATTTTCTCTTTCTTGTATCCTCAAGAATTAGGTTCTAACCTTCAAAAATTATGTCCAACATGGTGTGCATGAGAACGTCTCTTATCACAACATCCAGTTGTGTCGAATCTACTCATTCAACACCCAACTTTCGATGGGACTCCATCAATAGTTTACTACACAGACTAGGAGACAAACATTCCCGGTCGGATAGCTGGGATTCTCTTTGCACAACCAAATCAACAGTCGACAGTGAATCGAGATCTCTACCCATTGGGAAGGAGGGTTACCTAGCCCACATTTCCATCGTAATAATATCTCTTCGATGGACCTATCCCGATATATCCAATGGTACTCTAGGTTGGAAATCCATGCCCCAATCGAATCAACGACTTGAGATATATGACAGCTAATGCCTCTCCCATCACCCATTCATCACATGAACATGTGGGGTCCTCAAAAAATATATGATTGTGGTTATATCAGAACATATTTCTCATAGATCAATGATTCCTATCCACTCCGGGTGCTCGACCATCAAAATACTCCCCCTTCAAGTGATCACAAGTCTTTCCAATTAACTCTCTCTAATGAGACAACTGCAATGGTCCTCAGTTTCTCCCTATTAATGGTTAGAAATAACTCGGGATCCTATAATAAAATGATAGTTAACCAAAATCTAGGTCTTCCTCCTTAGAATGTATCATTATAGATCTAAAGACTGTAAACCCATCAAAATCCTCTTTTATGGGTCTATGGTCCTCTCATTCTTGGGATCTTGGCATTGAATTTTCTCCATMAAAACTCTCTCCTAGAACCCTTTCCAGGCTTTCCCAACTCCTAGTTTCCTGTAGAATTGTTGGTGAAGTGTTCAGGAATATGTGGCCCAGATCCCATTGACTTGACTTTCGATATATCAATGACCCACAACTACTCGATATCTTCCCATCAGAATTCCATTGTGACTTCACACCTTGGATTATCCCGATGACCTCTCCTTCCAATAGGATTTCTCCTAAGGCCCAAATATCTTACGAACGGTTAGGATCTTCTTCTTCCATTGAATCAATGATTTTCATTTATTAGGTTCAAATAAAGTATTTCATTATGGTTAAAGGATTTCTCCAAGATTCAACTGTTCCATGGTCCTTTTAGGCTTAGTTTAATAGTGTTCTACCTAACTCCCTTAGGCACTCAAACCACTCAGTAATCGACTAGGATTATTCTACTCCAACAAGCCCAATTGAAGATCTTGTATATTGAAATCTTTCCATTCAAAATAAGGAGAAATCACTGAGTTATTGGATTCAAGGGATGGGAAATTTACATGAATATTGACATGTATTGACCTTCCTCATTCACAGTTAACACAATTGATAATGAAAGAAGGTTCGTTTTACTCCGTTTTACTTAGGAATTCAACATTATTTCATTTAACCATATCTTCACCATAAATAGAAAAAAAATTATCATCATTATTAAGAATGCAATAGACATGGCAAACAAAAACACTTATTTGTTTAGTAATGATTCTAACTAGCCAACCGATTGAGGGGAAATGCCTTTCCACCCAACCGTAGGATATGCTACACTATTATTTTCTACAACATGCCTATTGGAAATAGTTTTTTCATTGATGTCAAAGACAGGGGGAGACTATAGATTTACAAGATAAATATTGCAATATGGATTTTGTTGGAAACATTGTTTTTGGATTATTGATGCTCAGTTTGGATACCCTATATTTGAAGGCATTTTTACCCTATATACCTAGTTCAAATGGGAGTATAGGTTATATTTTTCGAAATCGTATTATGATACCTTTCCAATAGTATATAGCATTCCCTCTAACTCCTTAAGAATGAGGAGATATGAATTTTTCCAACTGAAAACCCAACTAGAAAATTTAGTTTGACTCAACCAAACTTTACATGTCATCTCTGAAAATGAGGAAAAAAATATTATAAATACAGGATAGAAGTGCACGTTTGTAGTGTAACCAAGAAATAGATCAATTATAAGGTGCACATAAGTTATATAAGGTGTGCTAAAGGATCCAGGGTGTCTTTTGGGGGTTTAAATGTGTGGAAGAGGAGTATTCCTTGATTTTATTGTTCTTAAGGTGCACTATGAAGGACTGAAGGTCTATGATGATGCAATGTGTGTTTTTTTGAGGTTGTGATTTTGTAGTCTAGGATCATCTTATGGGAATGATGCTATGAGGATTTATAGGGCATGAAGGCTACACATGACTAGGGTTTGAAGGATTTTCTGTGGAATGAAGCATGCAGGTGAAGTCATAAGTAATATGTGTATGAAGATCTTGTATTGGTTTCTACACATATATTGTTGAGTTGGTTCTCAGGTGAGGGGATCAGTGTCTCCAATAGGTTGGTTCTTGCAAATATTGTAATAGTAGGTTGGTGTTTACAAGTGTTTCTAAGTTGGTTTTCAGTTGAGTAGATTGGTGTCTCTAATAGGTTGGTGCCTACATCTTGTTGGGTTGGTGCTCAGTTAAGAATATTTGTGTCTCTAATAGGTTGATGCCTACAATATTTGTAACAATAGGTTGGTGCCTATAAACATTTATAAAGATAAGTTTATGGTTTTATTTTTGAAGATACTTCACACACACCTAGGAATTATTTTCCCTAAGGTTTTCCCTATTTTTACTAGTCATTACTCAATCTCCTATAGTCTAGGGAGAATATTCCTCTAGGAGAATATTCTCTTCAGTTTGATCAGTTGAGTGGAGTCTAGATGCCACATTGGGCTCATCACCATGCAACATTGGGATCATCACCAACTAATGCAAATTGTCCTTGGGATCATCACAAGACTAGAAAATTACTCATGATTCCCCAATCTCCTCCTCACTTCACTATGTTTCAGTCAATTAACTAAAGATTGAGAGACTAGTTAACTCAGACTAGGCAACAGTTAACTCTCGTAACTACCCGAGAGACTAGACTAGGTGGAAGTTTACTCCCATAACTATCAGTGTGTGTTCATATCACTCTAGACCACCACTATGGCACATTGTCTTCTCCTCCAATGCACATTTGTTGAGTTATACATAGTATATCATGTGTAAATTGTCATTCATTCATTTGGTTAATGAGAATTCTTCCATTCTCTCTCTCTTGTTTCTCTTCTCATATTTTTTTCTGCAAATTGTGTATGTCATTTGCTAACTAGATATTTTATGTGTAGTTTCAACACATTTACATGGTATCAGAGCTGGAAAATTTTTAGGAAAAAGACACACCAGATTCTTTTTGCAGGTACCAAAGATTGAAGACAGCAGAAAAATGGAATTTCCAAAATAATTCATTTTTACATCGTACAATTTCTTTGCATGGAAGGATAAGATGATAGTTCATCTTTGAAGCAGAGGATTATATAGGTTAACCATGAATACAGAGACCAAACCCACATCATCCATAGAAAAATCCAAGTATCTTAATCGAATGGATGAAGCGTTTGGAACTGTTTGAAGTCTCATTTCTCTTGAACTCCTATTTCACATATACTTCTGTAAAGCCCCTAATGAAGCCTGGACCACCATGGAAGAGATTTTTGGAAAATACGAAGAGATGAGGGGACACATACTCGAGGTGGAATTATTCACTTTGGATCCAAAAAACTTCATCAATCTCTAATATTTCTTTACCAAATATAAGGATTTGTTGTCACAACTCAAGGCTTGCGAGGTTGATAAATCTAAGGAGGAGAAACAAATGGTTCTTACCATTCTCTCCAAACTTGGTCTGGATTACTCAGTGTTTGTATCCACATTTCATTCAGTTAGGATTGCCTCTGGAGCCACCTAGATGATGCTCTCTCTTGAGGCCTTTATCGAGTCTCTAACACAAGAGCACAACAAGATCATCAATATGGGCAACAATAAAGGCCCAAAAGTGCATGAACTTACTATGCAAGATGGTAGCGGTCATAAAAATCAGAAATATAAAGACAAAGACAAAAGGAAAGAACATGCAAATCCAAAGAAGGATGGATACTCAAAACCCTTCAATGATGCCTTTGGATCCAAAGGTGGAAAGGGAAGAAAAGGGGAGATATGCACTTACTTCCATAAATGATTCCATCCAGAATCTGCATGTATGCAGAAAACGTTAGATCAAATGTCCCAAATACTTCAACAAAACAACCTTGGAGATCGCATCCCCGAAGGTTCCAAGAAGAAGAAGCTAGAAGATCAAAATCCCAAGAAAGGAAATTCTAGCCATGCTTTGATTGCCATCATAGATTTAAGTGCATCACACCACATGGTAGCCACAAAAGAAGTCTACTCTTCCTTGGATGCATGCAAAGGTCCTCCTATTCTGATGGAGGACAACTCTCCAGTCGAGGTCAGATGCAAAGGAAGAATTCAACTCACAAATGGAAGCTTCGAGAATGTGCTACACGTTCCCACAATTTCTGTCAATATTCTCTCTATGTATCAAATGACAAACTCCATCACCGGAAAGAGAGTTGTATTCAAACCTAATTTTGTGGATATATATGACATGCAAACCAATTCCGAGGTTCCTACCAGTGAGTTAAATCATCAATCCAGACTCTACACATTTTTTGAATTCATTGAACCAGATTATAAATTACTACTTACCCATGATGATGCAAGTAGTAGGATATGGAATGAAAGGTTCAGGAATTTAAATTTAATATATATGGAACAACTTATAAAGCAAGTAATGGTTGATGGTCTACGTGGCATCCACTTCTCCAAAGGAATTTGTGAGGGATGTGTTCTTGGAAAACTCCCTCAAGAGAAATTCGACAAAGGAAAGACTCAAAAGGCCTCCTTTCCTTTAGATATGATCCATGGTGATCTAATGGGCCCTTTTCCACATCCATCAATTAGTAAATAAAGGTATGTGCTCAATTTTTTGATGATTTCTCATGGTTCACATGGACTTTCTTTCTCAGGAAAAAATCATAACTGTTTCAACATCTCAAAGATGTCAAATCCCTTGTTGAAACACATTCAAGAAAGAAGATCAAATCCCTCCAAATAGATAATGGGGGGGATTATGTCAACCATGACATACAAAATATTTGTCTTGAGGCTGAGATTCAGTTGCAGCACATGCTTCCCTATACTCCACAACAAGACAAAGTTGTTGAGCGGAAAAATAGATCTCTAAAAGAGATGGTGTCTTGCATGCTACATGCAAAGTCACTTCCACAAAAATTATGGGATGAATCACTTAATTGTGAGACCTACATCCAAAACATATCTCCCCATAGATATGTCAAGGATAAGGCCCCCTACGAGGCTTGGAGCGGCCTCAAACTGGAAGCTACCCACTTTTGTATATTTGATTCGCATGCATGGGCCAAGATTACCTCTAAGAAGAGGAAGGAACTTGATCCATAGATCACATAGTGTATCTTTGTTGGATACCCTGGCGGTGTGAAGGGATAAAGACCATTGATCTCTACTCAAACCATCTCATCATTGAGCATAGTGTCCAATTCAAGGAAAGTATCTCTCATGTACCTCAGCAGCCACATGAAGAAACTTTTGTTCTTTCACCTGTCATAGATGATGAGAATGCACATGTAAAATTTTATTCATATGATATTTTTGATTCATAGGATTAAGATGATCCAGATACAAATTCAATACAGTCAGATGCAGATTTAGTGCATGCAGATGTAGATGTAAAGCCAGAATAGAGGCCGAAGTGGGCCAAGACTACTCTTTAGGATGCATGAGATCTTGTTGGGAATCCGGCTGATACTAGGAGAACTTGATATGATTTCAAGGAGCCTCTTCTTGCTCTCACTGCCATTGAACCGATGCCACCCAAGCATTTTTTCTTAGTTCATTCTTCAGATCCACAGTCCTATGGCGACGTTGCTAGAAATCCATTTTGGAATCCGTAATGCAGGAAGAGTACAACTCCCTCCTCGAGAACCAGACTTGGGATTTGGTTTCCTTTCCTTCAGGAAGGAAACTTGTTAGTTTCAGATGGCTCTATAGTACCAAGAATGTAGTGGATGGACAAGTTAGAACATACAAAGCCAGACTAGTTTCGAAAGTCTTTCAGCAGGTGCACAATATTAACTATGATGATATTATCACTCTAGTAGCAAAGATGTATTCCATACATTTGGAACTTTCCATTGCGGCATCCAAAGGATGGGAAGTCCATCAGATGGACGTGAAGAATGAATTTCTTCATGAAGATCTCTCTGAGGAGATCTATATGGAGCAACCCCAGGGACTTGTGCAAGATTCATCTTTGGTTTGTCGATTTAAGAAGTCTCGTTATGGCATCAAGCAGGCCCTGAGGGCATGGTATGCCAATATGGACTCCTACCTATTGTCACAGAACTTTGTACATTGTAAATTATACCCGAATGTTTACTTTCTCAGGATGGTTGATTCACTTCTACTCCTAGTTCTATATATTGATGATTTATTGATCATCAGTTGATTGAATTCAGTGATTGCTGCAATCAAGAGGATTATGCATGATAGGTTCTTTATGACGGACATGGGTCCACTACATTTATTCCTTGGACTCAATATTAGAAAGGATGCATCATGCATCTAACTGTCTCAAGCAAAGTATGCACAAGATCTCCTTGATATATTTCACATGACAGACTGCAAGTCTATCCCAACTTCTTTCCTATTAGGAGTCAAACTTGAGGATGGAGGGGACACTTCACTGGTGGAAATCACACTGTACAAGAAGTTATTGGTGATATTTTTGTATCTCACACACTCCAAACCAGACCTCTCCTATGCAGTTGGAGTAGCCTCCAGGTTCATGCAAGATCTGCATGAGCTACATTGGAAGGATGAAAAGTGTATCATTCGATATGTACAGGGCACCATCACCTTTTGGATTCACTATGAAATAGAATCTACATTGTACCTCATCAGGTTCACTGATTCTGAATGGGTTGGCGATAACATTGATCACAAGTCCACATCTGGTTACTCACTCAGTCTTAGTTCTGGGCCTATCTATTGGTTGAACAAGAATAAGGCTACTATTTCTCTATCTTCAAATGAGAAAGAGTACATAGGGGTAATTAACATAAGCACTCAGTCTATGTGGCTACAAAATTTTCTCACTGATTTGAGCATTCAATTCATCGGTCGATCTTCATCTGGTGTGACAAACAGACCACTCTGAAGTTCTACAAAGATCCAGTTCATAGGTAGTGGGTGAAGAACATTAAGACCCACATGCACTACAACCAGGTCTTAGTACATGAGAGGAACATCGACCTACAATTATGTCCTTCAATAGAATAGACTACATATATCCTCACCAAGACCTTCATTGAGAAGACGTTTCATTCTCTGCACAATCATCTTGGAGTGAAGGACACAGTTTACTAGCAACTGCCAGTTCTTTGTTTTACATACATTGTACTTTGAGGGGGGGGGTTTCCCATGATTTTTCCCCTTTTTCCTCGTTTATTTCAGTGTATCGTTTTTATTTGGGTACCTAACATGGCCTCATTTCTGAGACCCATTCTTTATTTTCACCATAGTGATGTTCAAGGGGGGTGTTTGAGATACTTCACACACACCTAGGAATTATTTTTCCTAAGGTTTTCCCTATGTTTACTAGTCATTATTCAATCTCCTATAGTCTAGGGAGAATATTCCTCTAGAATAATATTATTTTCAATTCACACTTCAGTTTGATCAGTTGAGTGGAGTCTAGATGCCACATTGGGATCATCACCATGCAGCATTGAGATCATCACTAGTTAATGCACATTTTCCTTGGGATCATCACCAGAATAGCACATTACTCATGATTCACTGATCTCCTCATGACTTCACTCTGTTTCAGTCAATTAACTGAAGACTAAGAGACAGTTAACTCATATTAGGTGGTAGTTAACTCCCGTAACTTCCTGAGAGACTAAACTAGGTGACAATTTACTCCCGTAACTGCCAGTGTGTTTCCAGATCACTCTAGACCACCACTATGGCACATTGGATTCTCCTACAATGCGCATTAGTTGATTTATATAGATTATATCATGTGTAAATTATCATTCATTCATTTTTTTTAATGATAATTCTTCCATGCTTTCTCTCTTGTTTCTATTTTCTCATATTTTATTTGAAAACTGTGTATGTCATTTTCTAGTTGAATATTTTATGTGCAAGTTCAACACATTTACATTTATCTCAATTGGGTTTCCATGTTAAACTCTATGAATTATGATTTGAGTTTGTATGTGATTATTGTTTATCAACTAATGAATGATTAGATAAAGTACAATGTATCTTATACTAATTCACTCCCCTTCTCAAGATAAACATAAGTTCAACAATTGATATCAGAGCAGGTTCATTCAAAAACACTCTAATCGTTGGAAGGTAGATCTCAGGAGCACACATGGTTATTCAAGAAGGTTTCTTCACAAACAAGGGTTCAATGTTTGAATGAACAAACTATGAATTCTAGAGTATAAAGATACATACTTATCTAATAGCTCTTGGGTTTGATATTTGGAAATTATGCATGAATGGTTATGCAACACCAACAAATCCACCAACAGATGTGGTCGAGAAGAATCCTAGTGAACATAATGAAAAATCCATGAATCCCATCTTGTGTGGAATATTAGTGGATCATTATGGATCCATGTACTACACCTACAGGAATATCAGCTGAAGTCTAGAAAAAGTTGAATTTGAATGCGAAGGGAACAATCTAATTGTGTCTCTCAGATTTAGTATTACTAAATGTGTCAGGGGAAGCTACAACCAATGCATTATAGGATAAGTTAGGGACTTTGTATCAGTCTATGTCCCTGGTAAACAAGTTGTTCCTACGAAAGAAGCTATATAACCTGAGGATGAAATATGGAGACTCAACGATAGAGCATCTAAATGACTTCAATACAGTAGTAATGTTGTTTGAGTTCGATTTTATTCACTATACTTGCATTGCATTGAGAATAACAATACTTCATTATTGTTTATATTCTAAGAATAAGTAGCAATTATTTCATTCCACGACACAATATTTTTTCGAAGCATTATTTCAAACACTTTGTGTGCATTCATTAAACTCCCACACTTGGCATACATTATTTCAAACACTTTGTTTTCATTCATTATCCACATCATCTCTACAAAAGAGAGATAAAAACATAAATAATGTGTCTCAATCTTAGTATAAGCTTACATTAACTATCAAAAATATTTTGTAAATGACACGAATGATCAGATTTCAAATAAATGTAACACACTCCTTACAACTCAACATCTCATCCTATTTTTTTTTATTTTCCCAATTTTTTAAAATCTTCAATAATCAATTTACTTAGTCACTAGTGGTTTCTATAGGGAGGTTTTTACAAAAAAAATTGTTTTGTTTATGTAATAGAAAGACAGACATATATATTTAATAGATTTCCCTATATTATTTAACATCTTAAGTTATGAAAAATAGTGAAATTATATTTCGATCTCATCTTAGGTTGTGCAAAATAGTGAATTTATATTTCTATCTCAAATCTAGAGGTTGAAAATGTTAACTCCTTCCTAAGGGAAAGGTGCTCTTCTTAGTTCTTATTATAACAACTCGGCTTCTTCTAGTTGTAATATCGATTTTGGGATTCTATTCTCCAAGAATACATAGAAGTCTAAAGTTTTCTACCAACTTGTCTTGTCATGATGGAAGAATTCATTCACGTAGATGATCCCTCCTCTTTCATTGCCTCTCTTCAAATCTCAATTCCTTAGTTTTTTACCACTAGCTCCATGTTGGAACCTCTCCAATTGACAACCATACATCTAATCCATTCCCTATTCCCTTGGGTTGACACAGACTTTGTGGGATTTCACATTTGTAGGTGCAAGCAATGTTAAAATCAATGTTCTGCTTTATTCTTAAAAACATTGTATAACAATTAGAAACTTGAATTGAACTTCATTTTACAATATAATAGTTATGTATAGTAAAAATTCCCATGTGATTGTAAATTTTTGTATTGATAAAAATTTGAAAAACACATCCGTACAAATGTCAATGTTTAACTATCTCAAGCCTTGAGGATGAAAATTGTTGACTCCTTCATAAAGGAAGGATTCTCTTCTTAGATATTATCACAAGATATTGGCATGTTCAAGTTGGAATTTGGGATTTTATTCTCTAAGAAACCATATAGGTATAAATTAAGTGTTCCACCAACTTGGCTTGTCATGATTGAAGAAGTCCTTGTTGTAGATTAGCCCTTCCTCTTTCATGACCTCTCTTAGGCTCTGAATTCCTTAGTTTCTTAAGATTGAATGCATATTGGAATCTCACCAATTTATGGCCATACATCTAATCCATTCCTTCTTCCAATGGGTTGACAAAGACTTTGTGGGATTTCACATTTGTAGGTTCATGTGAATGTGAAGTTTTATATGGTTAAAATTTTGAAAAATACTTCCATAGAAATGCAAATTTCCAAATATAATTGCTTGTAAATATTCATTTTTCCATGCAAGCCACCTTGGTGCATCAATCAATTACTAAATATTTTACATGGTAGGATTAAGAAAAAAATCCAAATTCAATTTAGCATGGATATTTATGATGCATAAGTAGGGACAAGCATATCTCAAGTTTTTCTTCGAAGGCACCATTGGTGTACTTTTGATGGAGTAAGTAATAGTAAGAAACCTGAGATGGATTAATATTGCACTCTTTTCACTCTAATTGAACCACATGGTGGCAAATATAACTTATTGATGACATATCATTATTGTATGTTTTATTGAACTTATATAAGAAATTTGTTCTTCTCACACAAGATTTTCACTTCTTGTCATGAAATAACAGGTGGGAGAATATATTTTTGGTGGGATATCTCTACTGAGATTTGTGTTATATGGTGCATAGATACAAGCAATATCAGACATCAACAAAATGAATGTGTGATTGGATCCTATCAATTACCCTCAAATTTCCTTCAAACCACTTCAAACTATGCAAATACCTTTTCTTTATGATTGAGAGGGTCCTTCTCCCCCTTATGAGTTACTGAAGTGATATAAGTAAATACGTTAAAGAAACAATTCATGCTAGGAGGGTCGATCTAGGGATGGACATTGAAGTACCTCCTTGGTCCATCTTGCCTCGGTAGATGGTCCTAACTGGGTCTTACGTAAGCTCTAAGAGAGAGTTGGCCTTATCGACATTGAGTTCTTGGAAATCCAGTCTCTAGAGTTGGATGAAAGCTAGTCTCTTTTTCTTACTACTTGCCTATATGCATGGTACTACCTGCCTACATGCATGGAAACTATCCTTAATCCATATCCATATCCATATCCATCTCCCAAATTAGTAAGAAAATTAGAAAATGAAAATTTTAAGTAACGCCTCCAAATTCAGTAACTAAATCCGCTTTCGAAGGAGGAAACCTGACCAACAAGATTTCCTTGACCATCAGTGTCAACATTGCCACCACGCCTGACATCCTTCAGAGAATATTATTATATACGCCTCTTGTTCTATGGAGGATCATTGATTTTTTTAATCTCGTTCACTAACTTCGATCCCATTTACATCCCCTTCCTTACAGCCTGTATTTTGTCCCTCTCATATTGATAGATAATCCTTTCAAGACGTGTAGCCTTACCTTACCTTACTTACTAGCTTTCAATTCGTGTATCCCAGTCTTCTTTTTCATGTTATGCCTATCATCCTAGACAATGTAGATAGATAATACCTAAAACAATTTATGTTGGGTTTGGTTAGGCCCCAACTTGTCATGGGAGTTGATAAGAAACATTGAAGGGAGTGAAGTCAATTGCTCCTAGTGTAATCAACAATAATGGATAAATATATCAAATTATGCTTGAATCATTTTTTGTGAACTCTTCATCTATGCATTTGTAATAGGATGTATCATACAATGAAAATGGTGAAATATGCATTAATGAATTTGTTGGTGAAAACTCTAGTTGATGCTATCACTAGAGAATGGTCTTTGCCATGATGATTCCACCAAACCAGGATCAAATGCATTGCATTGGATGATATTTACAAACATTTTGTAATCATTCATTAGAACAAAAGACAAAATTATCCCAAGCCATCATGAATGTATTCATGTCATATTCTTATGTAATACCATTGTAATTGTAGATGTGATTTTGAATGTTGGATGCACTAATACATTCATCATTGGAATATTTATCAAGTCCACTTGTGTAATTATTCCCAACCTCATTAACACTTATTTTCCTATCTCCAACTAGAAGAGAATGCTTGGGAAAGAAATTCTCATGGTCATGAAGATTACATGTACTCGATGGAATAATTTCCACCCAAATGTTCAACCCATTATATTCTTTATAAAATATCCCTTAATCATCACTGTCCATAACACAAAAAAGTGGAGACACATTGTTGGCCCTTGGTTATGGAAGAAAGTGAAGATTAAGGAAGAAGAGTGAAGTACGAACTGCATCGAAGGCACATTAACTAAGAATGGGTCGAAGTGGTCAAAGAAGCAGAAAAGAAGGAGCGAAGTAACAGAAAAGCTATCTGTTGGAAGAGAATACTGAGGATGAAAGATCAGCAAAGAATATGGATCGTGGAAAACTCAACAAGCATAAAAAGGCACCATCGGATGCTTTGGAGAACCTTGCGAAAAAGAAGGAAGAATAGGCTAGTGAAGCCCTTAAAGCACAGGTTGTGTGGGACCTAGGGTTTTGGATCTAGGGTTTTTACACCTAGAATTTCTCTATGTAATGTATAAATAAAGGTCTAGAAGACCTGGGAGGGTTGGTTCGAAGTTGGATTGTGTTGTTGATGTTGATTGATTAGTGTTGTTGCATGAGAGAAGCATTGTGTTGTGAGAGCATTCTTGTATTTTAATATCTCCAACTGGGTGCGAAGATCAACCCTGTAGTTGGGTGTGCAGGGAGGAGAGAGAAGAAGAGAAAGAGAGAGAGATCTGCAAGCTAAGTGTGCATATAGAACTGTATGTTTTCATCTAATATAACAAGAAACATAGTTTTGTGGATGTAGCCCTAGGGAGAGGGTGAAACACATATATCTGGTTGTTTAGTGTGATTGATGTTGTGTTATTTGTTATCTTTTATACTGTTATTGTGTTATTGTGTTAGATTAGAGATATCTCTTGCATAGTAGGCTTAAGGGAGATAAAGAATACTATATTGTTGTGTGTTGTTTCCCTGGATCCACTTTGCATTTCCTCTGGTTGTAGACACCTGTGTCCTGCAACCCCCCTATTTCTACTTCAGGTGAGACTGCATCTTCTTCACAGGTGTTGCTGAAAGGGCCAGTAGTTAGGGCTTGCTGGTGCGCTGATACAGTTGAACCCTGGGTCTGCCCCTGTGCCAACAAATGGTTCTATTGTCAGGACTTGGATCTTCTTGAGGGAATGTCAAGGTGGTTTCCATCGAAGTCAAAGATTTATAAGTGGGTAGAAGAACAAGAGAAGGACTTCATTGAAGCTCATAACAAGAACCCTAACATTAGTACAAAAGACTGGTTGGGAAGGTACATCTTCACCGACATACACAAGATTTTCTTTGGAGGAATTCTTAAAGAGTTATACGAGTGGTTAGCCATATTAGCAGATACCGAGTTTGAAATCATATCTACACCACCTGTGGTTTGGATGTCGGCGTTGATCAAGAAGGTCAACAGAGTTGATAACTCCATGTCAAGAGCAGTAGATCACTAGTTTGATAGCACTATTGGAGGGTACATTACTGAATTTGATATTGACAGAGTAGAGTCATATAGCCAAGTAGAGAGATATTTCTTTAAGGGACCTAAAGGAAAATTTTTACACTTGCTGAAGTTGAAGATCAAGATGTTATTGCATGAGAAGAACGTATTGAAGATATAGTAATCGGTCAAACTGAAAAGATAATGTTCAAGAACTCAGATAGCGACATCGACATAGAGGTTGGACACACGCACAGTGGAAGAGCATTCAGAGAGGTCCCTCTGGTGAATCTGTTTGAGAAGAATCACAAACCACTAGCATAGGACGAAGGGTTCTACAGTGGAGAGGAAGAAGATTTGTTGAACGAGGAGTATTCAGAGTCCTCTAGGGAAGAGGATAGGAAGACTGAAGAACTTTGTTGAGAAGAATCAATAACTTCAAGGACTGCACCTACTATCTAAGTAAGTACTATGACTCCTCCTGTTGTTTTAGCAACATTAAGTAACCAGAGTAGTCAGAGTTAGCAGAGCACTGTTACCAACAGTTCAATACATACTCAGTCAAGAAACCTAGGAAGATCTATGGCAGATGAAATGAGGTTACCTATGTTTAGAGGAGATGGATCTAAAGATCCTGAGCAACACTGGTTCTTATGAGAAGATATATGGAGTATTAAGAAAGTCAATGATGAAATTGTTAAAAGAGATCAGTTTAGTACCACCTTGAGAGACCACGCACTGAGCTGGTACATGAAGTTTGTTAAAGGAACTGTATAGCCTAAATCGTTGAATGATATCAAGACTACGTTGAGTCAAGAATTCAAGAAACCCAATTCGGATTCGCAGTGCATTACATAACAGAAAGAAATCAAGCAGAGAGTAGCTAAACCTGTGTGGGACTTTGATTAGAGGTTTAAGACTTTGACATGTCGTTTGAGCTTTCTGATTCTAGACAAGTAGAATAAGGAATGGTTCATTGATGCCCTCTCACCACACATCAGAGTTCCTCTGATGAAACAGAAGGTCGCTTCATAGGCTGAAGCACTGGAGATCGCCATGAAACTAGAATCATCCCCTATGGGAGAATCCATCTCAGGTATGAGTCAAAATTTTGAGTCAACTAACTATCTTATCTCTGCAGGTCGAAGATATGAAGAAAGAAAAGGGAAAGGATAAAAGAGAATACATCTAGTGTATCAGATGTAATTCAGAGGGCCATGAAAAGGAGCATTGTCCCCTATTTAACGAGTACTTGGCCTCCTGATATCCGAGCCCTTTGAAGTAGGTTACTCTACCCTGGTGTGAGGTATGTATAAATAGGCATTTCCCTGGTGAATGTTATTACATGCACAAATATTTCCAAACCCCTACCAATATTTACTGCACATTCTGTAAATATGTGGGGCATGATGAGAAGGAATGTAGGGCTTATAACCTCTTGCATGAAAGGTCAAGAGATACATATAGGATTCAAGGAGAAATACAACAGGAGGGAAATGTTACACAGTTTAATTCCCCAAGAAGAGGAAACTTCAACCGTCGTGGTGGATTCAGAGGAAGAGAACGAGGAGGAGGCATGGTTCGAGGTAGAGGTCAGATCATTTGTTATAAATGTGCCTAGCCAGGTCACTTGTCAAGGGAATGTTAGAACCCTTGTACCACTTGCAGCTACTTCAACTCATTTTAACATGTTATTGAATATTGCATAGTATTGCTGGCGAAACTTCAGGAAAGACGGGGTGGAAACCAGCAAGTGAAAATGATATCAGTGGAACCTCATGGGGAGGATCCCAGAGTCATTGTTATCACTAGAGGAGAAGTTTTTATAGGAGAAGACAGGGTGACTCTAGAAAAGACTACAGAGGGATCAAGGATCATAAGGGATGCAAAGAAGACATAGTTGTTTGATCCAAGGAAGGAAAAGAAGACGTTCGAAGATGCCATAAGATAATTTGGAAGAGAACAAGCCTATTCATATAAGACACAACTAGAAGTGAGAGAATGTGGAATGCCTCTGGCATTCAATCAGTCTGCCTCGCCAGGAGAAGGAAAAGAGGTAAGAAAACTTATGTATTTCTTTTATACTTGCATTAATTTATCTAAGGATGAAAGAGATGTGCAAGAACTACAACACTTGATCAGAGAATATGAGATAGGAAGGGTAGATCTTCTGTTAAATAAAGAAGTACATCAAGTGTCTAGAAAGAGAAGGACAAACAAGGAACTACACCTTAATGTTCATATTGGAGACAACGACATATATTATGTGGTCCTCAACTTGGGATTAGAAGCCAATGTTATGATGAAGAAGACCTGGACACTGATGGGAAAACCTAAGTTGATTTACTCTCCTATCAGTCTTAGGATGGCTAATCAGTAGGCAGTAAGCCCCTTTGGAATAATAGAGCATGTCCCTGTGAATATCGATGGGGTAAGGACGTTTTCAGGCTTCAAAGTGATAGAGATAGTTGATGATAGATGTCCTTATCCTACGCTATTAGGAATTGATTGGGCTTTCAACAATTCGACTGTTGTTGACCTAAAGAAAAGAAGAATAAAATTTGAAGGTGATGGCCTTAGGGTCATTTCACCTCTTGATCCTGATGAAGGTCACAGATACACAAAACCTATCAGAGAAGAAGATCGTTCTTATGAACTAGTGAACATATATAAATTGACAGCAAGACAACAAGATTACATTAATCCTACGGAAGATGGAAATTTAAGCTGGTGAAGTGAAAGTGCATGCTCATCATATTCAGAAGAAGCATTGGAGAACTGGCAGAAAAAAAATGTATGAAGTTTCTGCATGGGGGTGTGCCAGATTGACCAGGGAAGTTCGTTGGATTGGCACAGAAGTAAGTAATCTGCCCACATTTGATGGTTAAAATCATTTAGAAACATTCATATTGGAATTTGAATAAATTGTACCAGTACAACAGAGGTTGTTGGCACTAGATGAATCCTTGAAAGCAATGCCATCAAGATGGTGGGGAACACACAAGAAGAACATCGTGGAGTGGGTAAAATGTTGCACTTTGATGATAGTGCACTTTTCAGACCAAGTTAAAGGGTGAGAAGTTCGATACATAGGTCAGAGTTGGACGAAAGACCATGTGCGAAGTTGTGAGGAGGCCTGGAGCAACATTCCTAAAAAACAATGGGTGCATAAGTTCATTAACACTTTGGATATTATGCCTATCAACTAGTATCTTCAAGCAGAATTGTACCTCACCACTTCAGATTGGTACGGTATGACTCAGAACTTTGTAGATACATTTTTATTTGAAAGTTAGTAACCCATAGTAGATCAGGATTTACAAGTTGTAAGACAGAAAGTCTTTGAGGAGGCACCTAACCTCCCTTTGAAGCAAGAAGAAGATGAATGGACTGCACCTCTTCAAAAATTACAAGGTTGTTACAATATCAATGCTGATGAAGATGATGATCCTAGGAATGTGAACATTGCAGAAACTGAAGGATAGAGAGACATAGAAGGGCCAGGGATTGAACTACCTTTCATTGGGAAGCCAATTAAAATCAAGAAAGTTAATATTGGAACAGAGCAAGAACCTAAGTTGGCCAATGTTGGAGATTATTGGGATGATTCCACTATTGATAAGATTATAGAATTACTGCATGAATATCAGGACTTGTTTCCAACCAAGTTCACAGACATGAAGTGAATTAAAGGGACCATGGGAGAAATANAGCCAATTAAAATCAAGAAAGTTAATATTGGAACAGAGCAAGAACCTAAGTTGGCCAATGTTGGAGATTATTGGGATGATTCCACTATTGATAAGATTATAGAATTACTGCATGAATATCAGGACTTGTTTCCAACCAAGTTCACAGACATGAAGTGAATTAAAGGGCCCATGGGAGAAATAAAGCTCCATTTGAAACCATATGCAAGGCCAATCAAGAAGAGACCCTACAGACTGAATGCCAATTCTAAGAAGAAAGTTAGGATTGAATTAGATAGAATGTTGGAAGCAAGAATCATAGAACCTGTTGAAGAATCAGAATGGATTAGCCCTATGGTGGTCTAGGATAAGAAGTCAGGAGAGATCAAAATCTTTGCTTATTTAAAGAAACTGAATGATGCATGTTTACATGATCCATTCCCTACATTTTTTACTGATGAAGTGCTAGATAATGTAGGAGGACAAGAAGTTTACTCCTTCACAGATGGATTTTCAGGTTATCACCAGATCAGGATTGCTAAAGAAGATAGACATAAGGCCACATTTGCAATAGAATGGGGTTCTTTCTAGTACACTATGATGTCATTTAGATTGAATAATTCACTAACCATCCTTTCCAGGGTGGTGGTCGAATCATTCAAATAATTTTTACACAAATTTTTGGAAGCATATTTTGATGATTTAACTGTTTTTAGCTTATTGAAAAATCATACTGAATATTTGAGACTAATGTTGGATAAGTGCAGGCAATGTCAGATTTCCATGAACCTGAAGAAGTGCATCTTCCTCTCACCTTTTGGATAATTACTGGGACACATTGTATGTAAGCAAGGGTTGTTGGTATATCCTTTCAGTATTGCCATCATTGTTGATCTACCTCCCCCTACTTCGTTTAGACAACTCCGCACTGCACTGGGACATACTGGATACTAGAGAAAGTTTATCAAGGGCTATGCATAGATAAAAACACCCATGGAAAAGGTTTTAAAGAAAGATCACCAGTTTCAATGGTCAGAGGAATGCCAGAAGAGCTTTGACACACTAAAGCAAAAAATGGTTACTGTGCCTATTTTGGTTTTCCCAAATTGGAGTAAGTAATTCCATGTTCATGTCGATGCTTCATCTATTGAGTTAGGAGCAGTGTTAGCACAACCAGGAGAAGGAGATATTGACCACCCACTAGCCTTTTCTAGTAGGAAGCTCTCAACAGCTGAGATAAATTACACTACTACTGAAAGAGAAGGATTAGCTATGGTCTACACGCTGCAGAATTTTAGACACTACTTGTTGGGAGGACATTTTAAGATGTTCATTCATCACGTTGCATTGAAATACTTAGTCAACAAGCCATTTTTGGGAGGAATAATTTGCAAATGGCTAATGTTATTCCAAGAATACAATTTTGAGATTGTGGTCAAGCTAGGGAGAATGAACAAGGGACCTGACCACTTGTCTAGGTTAGAACATGGAGATGAACCTACCAGTTTCGAGGATACACTACCAGTTTCACAACTATTGGCCATCAAAAATGTTGATGATAACTTCATTGATATAGTTCAGTTCCTGTCCACAGGAATGGCACCTCACGAGTACACAATCATTCATAAGAAACAACTGGTAGTTCGTGTTGTATATTTTACACTTATAGCTGGACAACTATATAAGATGGGACCCGATGAGATTTTGAGGAGATGTGTTATGGAGGTATAAATACCATTGATTCTTGCAGAAGCACATGAAGGAATCACAGGAGGACACTATGCGGGGAAAGAAACAACACAAAAGGTTCTTAGAGCTGGCCTCTGGTGGCCCACTTTACACAAAGATGCTAAAGAATACTACAAAGCCTGCGATGTATGCCAGAGAGTGGGGAAACCTTCCAGAAGAGATGATATGCCTTTAGCACCTTAGCTAACTTTACAAGTATTTGAGAAATGGGCCATTGATTTCATGGGACCTATCAATCCATCAGGAAAGAACACAAGAGCTCGATACATCATCACTGCGACAGAGTATTTGACAAAATGAGAAGAAGCAAGAGCAGTTAAGGATTGTAGTGCAACCACAACTGCACGATTCATATTTGATGATATCATAAACTGATTTGGATGTCCAAAGACCCTTATGAGCGATCAAGGTACACATTTTATTAATAAAACCATTGAAGCCTTGACTCAGGAATTTGAAGTTCACCATCAAAAGAGCACACCATACCACCCACAAGCGAATGGTACTATTGAAGATTTCAATAAGATCTTGGAGACAACGTTGACAAATATTTGCAGTGTGAACAGAGATGATTGGGATTTGAGAGTGCCAATAGTCTTATGGGCTTATCGAACCACTCGCAAGAAGATGACAATGCAGACTCCCTTTAAGTTAGTTTATGGCCTGGAAGCAGTGGTACCGATGGAATATTTAGTTCCTAACTTAAGAATTGAAGCATTTACAGATATCAATGACACAGACGTTGTGCAATACAGGCTTGCGCAGTTGGTGGAACTAGAGGAAGACATATTTATTGCAGGATTTCATCAACAGGTACAGAAGGAACGAGAAAATGCCTACCATGAAATACATATCAAGAAGAAATCATTTAAGAAAGGAGATTTGGTATCGGTATATGACAGCAAGTTCATGAAGCATCTAGGGAATTTTAGGACACATTGGCTTGGGTCATATTAGGTTTCCTATGTTATAGAAGAAGGAGTTTCACAGTTGAAGACTCTAAATGGGGAATGGAAGGAAGGTTTAGTAAATGGGAGCTGGATGAAATTGTATTATGACAACCAGCTACCTCACAACTCTCAGTAAAAACAAAGGAAGAAGGGTCTAGGTACCAGGTGCAGTTGAAACTGGGTACCAAACACAGAAAATACAGTCTTCACACAATAGGGAAGGACAAAGCAGAAAGCATAGGTTGCTCCGCATAGTCTGCAGTCGAAGTGTTGTCGAAGGTTCAACCCTGCAGTGACTCGGGATGAGTCACAGGTGAGTGTTAGGGGCCTATTGGCCATTGGTTATGGAAGAAATAGGAGATTAAGGAAGAAGAGCAAAGTATAAAATGCGCAGAAGGCACATTAACTGAGAATGGGTCAAAGTGGTCAAAGAAGCAGAAAAGAAGGAGTGAAGTAAGAGAAAAGATATATGTTGGAAGAGAATATCAAGGAAGACAGAACAACAAAGAATATGTATTGTGGACAACTCAACAAGCGGAAAAATCCACCATTGGATGCTTTGGAGCACCCCACGAAAAAGAAGGAAGAACAGGCTGGCGAAGCCCTTAAAGAACATGTTGCATGGGACCTAGGGTTTTGACACCTAGGATTTTGGATCTAGGGTTTTTACACCTAGACTTTTTCTATGTAATGTATAAATAAAGGTCTAGAATACCTGGGAAGGTTGGTTCAAAGTTGTATTGTGCTGTTGATGTTGATTGATTAGTGTTGTTGTGTGAGAGAAGTATTGTGTTGTGAGAGCATTCTTATATTATAAGATCTTCAGCTAGGTGTGAAGATCAACCCTGCAGTTGGGTACGCAGGGAGGGGAGAGAAGAAGAGAAAGAGAGAGAGATCTTCAAGCTAAGTGTGCAGATAGAACTGTATGTTTTCATCTAATATATCAAGAAACACAGTTATGTGGACGTAGCCCTAGGGAGAGGGTGATCCACATATATCTGGTTGTCTAGTGTGATTGATGTTGTGTTATTTGTTATCTGTTATACTATTATTGCATTATTGTGTTAGATCAGAGATATCTCTTGCGTAGTAGGCTTAAGGGAGATAAAGAATACTAGATTGTTGTGTGTTGTTTCCCTGGATCCACTTTGCATTTCCTCTGGTTGTAGACACCTATGTCCTGCAACCCCTTGTTGAAATGGGTATTGACACTAAGAGGGGGGGCGTGAATCAGTGTCCCAAAACTTTGGAAAATTTTCCATTTTTCACAAATTAACTGAACAAAAAATATTTATTTCATTTTCTCAGTCAATATATATAAAAGAATAAATATTTTATTTATTAAATAACTTAAATGAATGCATAAGATCAATCTTTGAATATCATCTTCATACAATTATGAGAGACGCGGCTCTCTGTTACAATACCCAGCTTGTAGTTCTCATATCCAACTGAGAAATGAAGAATCCAACCCTCATAACAAGTCACAGCTTATTGATCTCAGATCCAACTGAGATGTGAGGAATCCAATCCTCATACAAGACCCAGCTTGTAAATAGACACCAAACTGATAGAATGAATTTTCATTCAATCCATTATATATAAATATATATACTTCAACAAATTCAACTACACTTCTTCTCACCATTCATTCTTGTTTATATAGTCTTCCAACTGGTGTGAATTTGAATCATTGTGTGTTTTCATATTTGAACCATTATACCTTTTCATTTAAAATGATAATATTAATCTTTAATTAATATCATTTTTCCTTTTTTATTCTTTATTCATTTTTTCATGATTTAACTCTCTATTAATCATGACTGTGTATTGGTTCATTTTTTGTCATGAGTTGATCACAGACATGGATCGACTCATTAGATCGTACTCATGTTTTTGTTGCATTCTCGGTTCATCAACAGACCATATTTGATCATTTTATTGATTCTCTGTATTGTTCTGGTGCAACTCTCTGTCGAATGGAATCTGTATGACGCGCTCCCATATGACCAATGGTGAATTCCAGATGTTAGTCCAAACGAGCACTTGATCACTTATCATAATCAATGGTCACGATTTAATCTTCTGATGAGACGGATGATTGTCAGGACTTCAGGACTTTCAACCTATCAAATCTTCTTAACAAGGTTTCATCGAATAGATTGGATGACTCATGTCCACTTCGAGACTTCGACATTCGAGACATTGGGACTTAGAGAACTTATTGGTGGTGAAACTTTCGAAGTAAAACTCCCAGAGTGACATAACTTTCTTACATCACTTGATGACATGGCACAAGCCGAGTAGCTGCCACGTGTCACTCAGATTCGTGATTTACACATACCTGAAATGTCGATTTCAACTTAACAATTGTCATTATCTGATTGTGCCACGTGTCCTTTTTGACATGTTCTGCTGATGTGGTCTGCCACATGTCATTTCTGACTGGGTCTGCCACATGTCCTTACTGAAGTGGTCTGATGACGTAGATCTCCCTAATCTAACAGTCAGAATAGTAGCTGAAATGTATCTCAGATCGACGTCTGAGAGTTACTTCGGATTTTCGACTTTCGGGACTTCGGATAATTCGATCTCTCGACTTCACAATACTTTTGAAGTGTAACTTCCTCACAAATTTTAACCCGAAATGAGTGTTGTTTGTTGATCATTGTTTTATATCGACGACTTGATCTATCTGTGATACTGTTTTTCCTTGGATTAAATCCAACGACTCTTCTTCTATATTATTTTGTCCTTCCACTTTAGAATGATCCAACGACTGACAGAAATTCAAATAATTGAGATCTAAAATCTTTCAACCTATCATGAGGATCCTTCTCATGTACTTTCAACTTCAGAACCCGTGATGCCCATGCATTGCTATATGGTTCAATCTATTGATCCACAGACCTACAATAGGGTTGTGGGAAATCCATTATGGAAAGCATCCATGCAGAAGGAGTATGACTCATTCTTAAAGAATCAAACTTCGCATCTAGTTCCACTTCCACTAGAAAGGAATATTTTTAGGTGCATGTGGGTCCATAGGATCAAGAGGTACAAGGCCTGACAGGTTTCCAAAGGACTTCATCAGATCCGTAAAGATTTCTACATCTTCACAAAGAATTTAAGTGAGCAGAAGTTTCAGACTTTGTGGGATCGTCTTGCAGTGAAGAACATAGTTGCCTAGCAGATGTCATTTTCTTCTTTTGATACATTATCTTTTGAGGGGGGGTTTTGTTCCCACATGGTTTTCCCCCCTTCCTCGTTTTTATTCATTTTTCATTAGTTGCATTGTACATGAGTACCTAAAATGGCCTAGTAACCGGGACTCATTTTTTACTCCATAGTGATGTTCCGGGGGTGTGTTGGAGAAATTTCTATTTTCGACACACTAGTTCAATGGGAGTGAACTAACTAGTTCTATTTTAGACTTTCTATTTTTACCATCACTACTATGCATGCATGCATTCCTAAGGAAAGCTAACTGCTTGATTGCTTTTCTTAATTATGGAATGTTTTTCCCTATATATGAGTGTATTCCACTCATTCATTGTATCATATTGATCATGATCTATGTATCAATCATCAGCTCATTGGAGTAGTGTGAATATATTTTCTCATTCTTCCATATTAAATCCCTCTTCCTTTCTTGATAAGCTTTGTTTGTATTTTCTTTAGCTAGATCTCCTATGCACATTTCCATGAAACACTTACAGGAAGCACCAACTCCCTGTTTTTACATTTTAATTAGCAAAGCATACTAATCCTTCCTTGCTCCTCCCTTCCACCCTCACTTCAAAATTATATTTGTCTTTCTTCCTTGGAATCTGCACTTGCTTCTGATCTTCAGATGTAGACCATAGAGACACTTTTCTTTCACCATACCTTTTTGGTTATATAGTATTCAAATAGGTATGAAATTGAACCATTGTGTCTTTTTAATAATGAACCATTGCACCTCTTCATTTAATTAACACAAATGGTAATTTTTTGTTTATTAATTGATTTTCGAACACCAAATTAGATAGTGATTTTAGTACAAAGATTCTCGAGCTATGAAAACGAATTTTAAAATTATATGGCATGGGTTTTGTGAAGCACATGCCCAATTAGTGGACACATGACAAATTTTCCCAGAAAATGCACTAGGTGGACGGTATGTGTGGTTCTTTGAAGGAAACTTGCTCATATTTATTGTTGCAACCACCTTCTAAACTTTCCAAATGAGGCATCCACTTTAGAAACACATATTTTGTCACAGATCCACATGATCAATAGCGATGACCGAGAGCTATGTTCTTGGTGCTTATCCTTTTAAGCACCTATTATTCATGTGCTTACTCCATGTAACCCAACGCTGTGACCACAAGATAAAAATGATGCTTAATCTCCAAGTTCCTTACACATTGGGTCTTCATTTCCAATGTGATCATAACCTCTGACCAGGAGCTGGAAACAAGTCCTCCAGAGTCCAGACTTCGAACTTCAAGCTATTCCCCCTTTACAATATTTCAACTCTCTCGTATTTTGACCTACTAAAGTGGTCATAAAGTAATGTTGACTACTTATTTTCAGTTGACAACTCCCCCTTACACTATCCTTCCATTGGCTTAATCCAATGGCTATGAATTAATCAAGTGTTGAGATGGACGATATTTATTTATTTTGGAGCTTCGGTACTCTAGGAATCTGAGTATTTCTGGCTTACCATGTTGTTATCACTGAAAAATCATTCGCAACATTGTACACAATGGTTGAAGAAAGACATCAATGCCAGCAGCAATTAGTCCACCTACAACACCAAAATCCACTAAAAGGGAAAAAACTATATACTTGGGTCAAAAATCAAAGTGCGCAAAATCACAGTGTGTATAATGCGTTAGCTAACACATGCCTCAACGCGCATTGTGTGCAATATGCATGACTGTCTACGAGAAAAGTCATGCACTTGTATGAATGGTGCATTTATGGATCTTTTCGGCCCCTCAACCACTTCTAGTCCGACCCCCAACACTATTTGACACTCATATCTTAGCGAAATCTAGCTTAGAGGATGGTCAAGGGCTAGGAAGTGCCCTAAAAGTCCCCTTGTTCACACTATGAACCAATTATATCTTTCCATGAATGGATGTTATAAATATGTACCATGGGTGTGCTAAGAAAATAAGAACTTCAAGGTATTGTTATGCTGCAAGAATTCTTCTTTGAGAATCCTCTTTTCTCTTTGAATCATTCAAGCACCATTACAATAGGCCATTCCACTCACTTCTTGATGGAATTGGCATTTTATTTCTTCACCATTATCATTTCTTCCATTGTATGAAGATAAGAGGTCTCTATTAGGGAACTCAAGAGCCCTCCCAAGGAGGAAGAGGGGACTCATAAGTCTCTCCCTTTCTCTACGGTGTTTAGCCTATCAATATATTGATCCACTGGTAGCTATATGTTGGTCATTTTTTTATTTTCATGGTTCTAATTCTTCAAGCTTCTCTAACATTTATTTCTTAGTTGTTTTTAGTTGTATTTCTTTGTTTTCATGTGTATTTGGTTATATAGTCAACTCACAAAATTATGTCTTGTTTAGTTTAGTTAACTAAGAATGCAAGTGTTGTGTTTTTTCTCACCCAAGTGACAAAAACAACACAATAGATTGGTGACCATACTAGGGATATCCTCTATTACTCAATGGATTTCAATAAGCTCTTTTCTTATTGGCGTCATGTCTCCCTTCATGTCGACATCAACACAGTTTCCATAAGGGAGGCAGTATCTTGACTCTCATTTCCTTTTCAATGAGGAGTCTCAGACGGCACAAAGAGAATCATCATTTTTTTCTGATTTCGTTGACCCCCATAACATTTGACTTCAGTAAACCCTCATGTTATGGTGGGTCTTACTATGCGACTATTGCAGTTGTTTCATACCAGCCAAATACCTATGATTTTGTTAGGCCATCAATGCCTACGAGTCATCGAAAATTCTTACAGTCATCCTTGACTCACTTCAGAGATTGTTCACCATTTAGAACTGTCATATGTCGCTATCAACTGCCCCTCAAGGGCGTTGCAGTTATCTACATCAGCATTCATCATCAGTTACAATCCCACATTTTGGTTTCATGACACGAGCATGGGGCATGTCCGCCTCGTTTGTACATAGATTTTATTTTTCTAGAGAAAGGTTTGAGTCCCATTGTTTTCCCTCTCCCTCCAACGGATCATTCTTGAAGTTCCTCTCTTCACTCTTCCTTACAATGGAACTCTCAGCAAAAGAAACATTGATGTATTTCGGCTTTACATATTCTCCTAACCTCACACATTAGGGGGCATCTGTTATCACTAAAAAATTGTCTGCAACATTTCACACAATGGTTGAATAAATACATCAATGCTAGCAGCAATTAGTCCACCTACAGCACCAAAATCCATCAAAAGGCAAAAAAATGTATACTTGGGTCAAAAATCAAAGTGTGCAAATTCACCAAAGGAAGTGTGTGCACAGTACGCATAATGTGAAATATAACACGGGCCTCAACGCGCACTGTATGAAAGATGCATGATTGTCTATGAAAAAAGCCACACACTTCTATGAATGACACATTTATGGATCTTGTCAGCCCCTCAACTACTTCTAGTCCAACCCCCAACACGATTTGACACTCATATCTGAGCGAAATCTAGCTTGGAGGTTGGTCAAAGGATAGGAAGTTCCCTAAAATTCCCCTTGTTCACACTATGAACAAATTATATCTTTCCATGAATGGATGTTATAAATATGTGCCATGGGTGTGCTAAGAAAATAAGAACTTCAAGGTATTGTTATGATGCAAGAATTATTCTTTGAGAATCATCTTTTCTCTTTGAATCATTCAAGCACCATTGCAATAGGCCATCCCACTCACCTCTTGAGGGAATTGGCATTGTATTTCTTCACCATTATCATTTCTTCCATTGTATGAAGAGAATAGATCTCTATTAGGGAACTCAAGAGACATCCAAAGGAGGAAAAGGGGACTCATAAGTCCCTGCCTTTCTCTACGGTGTTTAGCCTATCAATATATTGATCCATTGGTAGCTATATGTTGGTCATTTTTTTATTTTCATGGTTCTAGTTCTTCAAGCTTCTCTAACATTTATTTTGTAGTTGTTTTTAGTTGTATTTCTTTGTTTTCATGTGTATTTGGTTATCTAATCAACTCACAAACGTTTGTCTTATTTATCTAGATTAACTAAGCATGAAAGTGTTGTGTTTTTGCTCACCCAAGTGAAAAAAACAACACAACATATTGGTGACCATATTGGGGATATCATCTATTACTTAGTGTATTTCTAGAATCCCTTTGCTTCTTGGCATCGCATCTCCCTTCATGTCAACATCAACACAGTTTCCAGAAGGGTGGTAATATCTTGACTCTTGTTACCTTTTCAATGAGTCTCGGACGACACAAAGAGAATCACCATTGCTTTCTGATTTCGTTGAACCCCATAACATCCAACTTCAGTAAACTCTCATGTTATGGTGGGTCTTACTATGCGACTATTGCAGTTATTTCATACCAACCAAAGACCTATGATTTTGTTAGGCCATCAATGTTTACGAGTCATCGACAATTCTTATAGTCATCCTCGACTCACTTTAGATCTTGTTCGCCATTCAGAACTATCATATGTTGTTATCAAACACCCCTGAGGGTGCTGTAGTTATCTACATCAACATCCATCTTTAGTTACAGTCCCACATTTTGGTTTCATGACACGACCATGGGGAATACCCGCCTCATTTGTACACAGATTTTATTTTTCCTAGAGAAAGGTTTGGGTCCCACCATTTTCCCTCTCCCTCCAGCAAATCGCTCTTCCAGTTCCTCTCTTCACTCTTCCTTACAATGGCACTCTCAGCAAAAGAAAAATTGATGTATTTTGGCTATATGTATGCTCCTAACCTCACACATCAGGGGGCATCTATTATCACTGAAAAATCGTCCACAACATTGCACATAATGGTTGAAGAAAGACATCAATGACAGCAACAATTAGTCCACCTACAACACCAAAATCCATCAAAAGGAAAAAAAACTATATATTTGGGCCAAAAATCAAAGTGCGCAAATTCACCAAAGGAAGTGCGCGCACAATGTGCATAATGTGCATGCTAACAAAGGCCTCAATGTACACTGTGTGCAAGATGCGTGACTATCTACGAGAAAATCCACGCACTTCTATGAATGACGCATTTATGGATCTTTTCGGCCCCTCAACCACTTCTAGTCTGACCCCCAACACGATTTGACACTCATATGAGTGAAATCTAGCTTGGAGGTTGGTCAAGGGCTAGGAAGTGCCCTAAAATGCCCCTTGTTCACACTATGAACCTATTATATCTTGCCATGAATGGATGCTATAAATATGTGCCAAGGGTGTGCTAAGAAAATAAGAACTTCAAGGTATTGTCATGCTGCAAGAATTCTTCTTTGAGAATCCTCTTTTCTCTTTGAATCATTCAAACACCATTGCATTAGGCCATTCCACACACCTCTTGATGGAATTGGCATTGTATTTCTTCACCATTATCATTTCTTCCATTGTATGAAGAGAAGATCTCTCTATTAGGGAACTCAATATCCCTCCCAAGGAGGAAGAGGGGACTCATAAGTCCCTGCATTTCTATACGATGTTTATCCTATCGATATATTGATCCATTGGTAGCTATATGTTGGTCATTTTTTATTTTAATGGTTCTAGTTCTTCAAGCTTCTCTAACATTTTTTTCTGAGTTGTTTTTAGTTGTATTTATTTGTTTTCATGTGTATTTGGTTATATAATCAACTCACAAAATTATGTCTTGTTTAGATGGCTTAACTAAGCATGCAAGTGTTGTGTTTTTGCTCACCCAAGTGACAAAAACAATACAACACCTATCCTTCCACTATACTTGATCGGACGGTCGAGAATTCACTTGAAGTTCCTCCTTGATCTGACGGTTGGTGGGATTTTGGGGATTTGACACTCCGAGACTCTGAGAATTTTTGTCTTACCCTATCCTTTCAATATACTCGATCGAACGGTCGAGAATTCACCCAAATTTCTTCCTTGATACAACAATTGGTGGGATTTTGGAGCTTTCGCGACTTTGCGATTTCATGCCTCTACCTTGTCTCAAATAATCGTTGAAGTGGTGAAGTTTTGGAGTTCCAAAGCTTTCTATATCCTGCTTAGCTTCAATCAACACCTGGAGATCAAGCAGTTTGATCTGATGGATTTGATTATACCTGAAATCTAGATCTAATGGTTTTAATATCTCCCAATTTGACAGTTGGGAATTATCTCTCTCAGCTTGTAGCTCTACCTCGATCTAACGATTGATATTGATCCCGAAATGGATCTAACCATTGTAATAATATTGCATGTAATGAGGATATATTCATTTTTTACGAACGAAAACTTTCATTGGTTCTATGGGAATTTCGATCCCTTCTGAGCTTCTTTTGTAGTGATCCTCCCTTATGAGATTTTTTACTTGTCCTTTGTTTGTTGTAGTTGACATCAATGGCAACCGATATTCGAACAATATCCCCCTTTGGAATTTATGGAAACATAGTAAGAACCCATTATTTTAACCGGGTTTTAATGTTAATCCTTCCCCTTTGACGACAATGACAGAAGGGATATTTCTTCGCTCCCCCTGAGGTGATGTTCCCCCTGTCCATGTGCTCCTTTTTCTGATTTTGTAGTTTTTAATGATGTATGGGAATTACTCAAAATTTATGTCTAAGATTTTCAAATGTACTTCTTGGTAGAGGTTTTGTGAATATGTCTGCAATTTTCTCTTTAGTATGAATATATTCCACTTTGACTACCTTTTGAGAAACATGATCTCTTAAAAAATGGTATTTAATTGGGATATGCTTGGTTTTAGAATGCATAACAGAATTCTTATAGATATTGATGGCATTGGTGTTGTCACAATTAATAGTGATTTGATTATCATATTTCACTTGTACATCTTCTAGGGTCTGTTTCATACAAATTACTTATGTGCAGCAAGATGCAACAACAATGTACTTTGCTTCTATAGTAGATAGTGATATAGATGTATGTTTTTCACTTAACCATGATACCATACATTTTCCCAGGTAGAATGATCGTCCACTAATACTTTTTTTTCATCTACACTACCAACCCATTCTGCATCGGTATATGCAGTCAATGTAAAATATTTTGTTTTTGGAAACCATAAACCAAACTCTAGGGTTCCTTTAAGATATCTAAATATCCCTTTTATTGCCTTCATATGAGTTTCTTTAAGTTCATATTGAAATCTACCTACTACTCCTAGAACCTGCAAGATATATGGTCTTCTTGTTGTTTCATATAACATGCTACCAACCATTGATATGTACATGGTTTGGTCTACTCTTGGTGAATCATCATCTAGGCTTAGTTTGCATCTTGTGACCATGGGAGTGCACATGGGTTTACTGTCTTCCATTTGGAATTTCTTTAGCATTTCTTTGATATATTTATTTTGGTAAATGAATATTCCTTTATCTGTTTGAGTGACTTGTAAACCTAGAAAGAAAATCAATTCTCCTAGCATAGACATTTCAAACTCTTTCTACAAATTTTTCGTAGCAAACATTTTTCTTAATATAGTAAGATTACTTCCAAATATGATATCATCTACATATACCACCACAAAAATCATATATTGATCCTCAATTTTGATATCTAGGTTGATTTCCGTAGTCTCTCTCTTATATCATTGTTTTTGCAGATACTGATCAAGTCTTGAGAACCATGCTCTAAGGGCTTGTTTAAGACAATACAGAGCCTTCTTTAGTTTGCACACATAGTCCTGATTTTATGTTAATATGAATCATTCTGGTTGATCAATATATACATCTTATTCTAATGTTTCATTGAGGAATGTTGACTTGATATCCATTTGATAAATTTTGAAGTTTCGGAAGCATGCAAATGCCAAGAACATTATGATGGCCTTTATTCTTACTACTGGGGAAAAAGTCTCTTCAAATTCATTACCTTCCACTTGGGCATATCCTTTTCATACTAATATGGTTTTTTTATATATGATATTTCCATTTTCATTGAGTTTTTTTTTTAATATCCACTTGGTTCCTACCACATTCTTGTCTTTTGGTCTAGGGACAAGTTCCCATGTATGATTTTTCTCAATTTGATCAGGTTCCTCATTCATTGCTTTTATCCAATATTTACTCTTGCTGGCTTCTACAAACTTTTTTGGGTTATATTACTGAAATCATTTCGTGTTCATAATCAAATCTAAGTTTCCTTCTTGTTTCTACTCCTGCTTCTTTATCCCCTATAATTTGATTTTCAGGGTGACTCTTTTGAACTCTTTTTTATGGTGCTTTTGGTAAGGGTTTTTATTCCTCATCCTTCTCTTCATCAGTTTTTGGTTCATTCTCTTTTAGTTCTTCAATATTTTCTTCATCTTGTGATTCACCATCTTCTTCTTCATCACTAGTTCTTCTCCATTCATCAATTTTTTATTCATCTTGAGATTTAATTTTTCTCAATTTTAGATCATCTATTTTTACATTTGCACTTTCCACTATTTTGTGCAATCTTAGATTATAGCACTTGTAAGACTTTTTGTTAGGTGAATATCCCAGAAATATACATTCATATGATCTAGAGTCAAATTTCTCTAAATTATCTTCATCCCTCTTGATGTAACACTTACTTCCAAAGACTCTGAAATGTTTCACAGATGTTGGTTTTCCAAACCATAATTCATAAGGTGTTTTCTCATGGTTAACTCTTAGTTGTGCTCAATTAAGTATGTGGACTATTGTATATATTTCATCTCTCCAAAAAAATTCTGGGAGCTTGGATTCATTTAACATAGTTCTTGCAGCCTCTTGAACAATTATGTTTTTCCTCTCAACAACTCCATTCTATTGAGGAGTTTCCTGATTATCTCTTGATTCCATGATATTCACAAAGCTTATTAAATTCTTTAGAGGTAAATTCCCCTCCATTATATTATCTTAAACATTTGATTTTGAGATTTGCTTCATTCTCTACATAAGTCTTGAATGCTTTAAGCTTTTCAAATGCCTCAGATTTTCTTTGAGAAAATATATCAAGATCATCCTCGTGTAATCATCAATGATCAACATGAAGTAGTGTTCCCCGTGTATGCTTCTGTTCCTAGAGGGCCCACAGAGATAAATGTGAACAATCTCCAAGGGTTTTTATGTAGAATGCTCTTTTGTCTTGAATCTGACTCTTGTATGCTTCCCTAATTGACAATGTTTGCAAATAGGACCTGAGAGCTTGATGATTTTTGGCATGTATTTTACAACTCCCTTTTTACTAGCTTTGATCAGGTTATCAAAGCTCAAGTGTCCCATCCTTTTGTGCCATAGCCAGATTTCATCTATTTTACTCATATGGTATTCTTCTTCATCCTCAATATCTAAGATATACACATTGCTTGAGGTCCTTGGTGCAATAAAAACTAATTTTCCTGATCCTTCTTCTCTTATTTCAAATTTTTGGGAGTCAAAAATGAGTATATGTCCTTGATCATAGGTTTTGATTACACTAAGTAGGTTAGGTTTTAAATTTTCTACTAGTAGCACATTTTCGGATTTATTTTTCTTATTTCCCAAAGAAAATGTGCCTTTTCCTAGTATTTTGGTAGATACATTATCTCCAAAAGTGACTTTACCTTTATCCTTCTTTGTCAGAGTGAGAAATTTGTTTTTATCTCCTGTCATACGTTTCGAGCATCCACTATCAATATACCATTGGCAATTTTTGTTCTTTGCACTCAACGCCACTTTACATTCTGTTACTTTTTCTTCTATATGTTTTTCTTTCCATATCTTCTTATTTTGTTTGTTAGAGTTGCTTGTCTTCGAGGATTGCATTGGTAATCTACATTCACTGGTTTTATGGCCACAGTTGTTACACTTGTGGCATTCAACATCGTACTCTTGTAGAGGAGAGAATGAATTATGATTTATTTTCTCTACATCATTCGTGTTGTTCTTATATCTTTGGATATTTCTTGGTTTTTAGTTTCTATATGCTTTACAATGTACTGCTTTGTGTCCAAATTTGTTGCATGAATAGAAATATCCAAGGAAGATATGTTGATATCTATTAGGAGGAGTCCTTATGATTAATGTAATTCCTTTTCCTTTTGATACCATCCTTTTGATCATTGTATTTCATTTTCCTTTTGGATGAGGTGCTTGCTTATTAAAAACAATATTCAATGGTGCCATATTCATCTTGTTATCTTCTGTTTTTAAGGGATTTCTAAGAGCATCTGCATAGCTGATTGAATTTTTATCATTTTTCTATGCAGTAAAGGTTGAATTTTGATCATATCCCAATCCTTCTTTATCATTTGGTGATGTTTGGCTGTTAAGGATATCATTCAAAATCTTTGAACAATTCTCAAACTTTGACTGGTGATTTCCTCTTTCTAGTTATCCTTTCAGTTGACTAATTTCATCCTCTGGCTTCTTACAAATTTGTGTTTTTTCCTTGAATTGTTCATCCAAGATTTCTTTATTTCTTTTGACTTCTCGAAGCTGAATTTTCAAGTCAATGATGATTTTCTTTGATTCTTTTGTGGTTTTTGAAACTTCCTTCTCTCTTATTTGTTATGTTTGTTCAAATTCTAGTAGTTGTCCTCTTAACAACTTGTTCTTCCTATTATACTTCCTAAGTTCATCCAAGGCACTGATCAACTTTGCTTCAAGATATACTTCTCCTTCAACCTCAGAGTTTTCTTCTTCAATCTCAAAGGTATTTTTTGTGTGATTATTTTGTGTTTCTATACCCATAAATAGGTGCTCATATTCCTCTTCTTCTTCACTTCCTTCAAATGAGTTGTTGTTATCTTTAGTGTAAAAAGTGTTCTTCTTTTTGTAGACCTTCCTTTTGTCTTTGGTTTGACTCTTCTTATGTTCTTTGAAATTTATTTCATCATCACTTTCTTCTTTTTTTGGATAGATACATTTGGAAGAAAAATGTCCAATATTTCCACAGTTAAAGCATATCAGAGGAAACTTTCCCTTTTATCTACCAGTTCCTATCTTGAGTTTCATCATGAAGTTAGTTGTCTCTTCATCAGATATTTCTAGTTGATATTCATTAGACACCTACTCATGTTTCTTATTTTCTTTTGATGCTTTGAAGGTTGTTTATCCTTTTGTTGAAATTTCTTTCCCTTTTCTCATCTCATACGCTGTGAGGATCCCATGTAGTTCATCCATTATGAGATTATCAAGATCTGGTCTATCTTCAAGAGAATAAATATTGGGTAATGATATCCAGATATTTTGGACAATGGGTTGATCTTCGATATTTTCTCCTAATTATCTGATTGAGTTGACCACTTCATCTACTCTCTGAAGATATTATGTTATGTTCTCTTCTTCTTTCATTTTCAATTTTTCAAATTGTGTTCTGCAGATTTGTAGTTTTTCCTTTTTGACCTTGTTATCTCCTTCATACATGACCTATATTTTATACCATATTTATTTTGTTGACTTACAATGCATTACTTTCACAAATATAGGATTAGCTAATCCTCCTAGGATGCCATTGGTTTCTCTTCCATTGTCATTACAAAGCTTCTTTCCAATTGTGTCTGTGGGAGGAGTAGCAGGTGCAATGTACCCATCTTCTATAGATTTCCAAATATCACAACCCAGGGACATTATATATCCTTTCATCCTCACACTCCAAAGTGCATAATCATTCCCTTTGAACAAAGGTGCTCTGGTGGAAGACATTCCTTCTTGTTGATCGATTGGATTATGCAAAATCTACCTTCCAGTTATTAGACTGTGCTGAAGGAACCTGCTCTGATACCAATTGTTGGAATGCAGCTCAATACTGAGAGGGGGGATGAATCAGTATTGATAAATTTTAACAATCTTAAACAATTATTTATTAACTTTTATTGATCAACAAGAGACATCAATAAGTATAAAGTTTAAATTACAAATTACAATTTTTATATAAAGATTGATTTAGAGCACCAACTCTATGGGACAACAATCCCCCTTTTTTAGGGAACCAACCCTAGGAAGCACCAAATACCTTGCTTTAGGGTACCAACCCTAGGAAGCATAAACTCCCTGGTTTTAGGGCTCCAACCCTAGGAAGAACCAACTCCCTTGTTTTAGGGAACCAACCCTAGGAAGCGAAAACTCCCTATTTTTACACTTTAATTAGAAAAGGATACTAATCCTTCCTTGCTCCTCCCTTCCACCATCACTTCGTAAGTATATTTTTCTTTCTTCCTTGGAATCTGCACTTGCTTTTGATCTTCTGATGTAGACCACATAGACACTTTTCTTTCACCATACCTTTCTAGTTATATAGTATTCCAATAGGTATGAAATTGAGCCATTGTGTCTTTTTAATAATGAACCATTGCACCTCTTCATTTAATTAACACAGATTGTAAGTTTTTGTTTATTAATTTATTTTCAAACACCAAATTAGATAGTGATTTTTCGTACAAAGATTCTGGAGCTATGAAAATCAATTTTAAAATTATACGACATGGTTTTTGTGCAGATCATGCAAAATTAGCTGACACACATGCAATTTTCCCAGAAAATGTACGAGGTGGATGGTATGCGAAGTTCTTTGAAGGAAACTTGGTCAAATTTATTGTTTTGTCCACCTTCTAAACTTTCCAAATGAAGCATCCACTTTAGCATCAGAGATTTGGTCACAAATCCACATGATCGATATCTATGACTAAGACCTATGTCCTTGGTGCTTGTGCTCTTAAGCACCTATTCTTCATGTTCTTACTCCATGTAACCCAACGTTCTGAACACAAGATAAAAATGGCGCTTAATCTCCAAGTTCCTTACACATTGGCTCTTCATTGCCCATGTGATCATAACTTGTGACTAGGGGCTGGAAACAAGTCCTCCGGACTTGGCCTTTAGGCTATTCTCCCTTTACAATATTTAAACTCTCCCAGAGTTTGACCTACTGAAGTGGTCATAAAATAATGCTGACTTCTTATTATCGGTTGAAAACTCCCCCTTACGCTATCCTTCCAATGGCTTAATCCAATGGATATGAATTAATCAAGTGTTGATATGGACAGTATTTATTTATTTCGGAGCTTTGGTACTCCAGGACTCTGGGAATTTGTGGCTTACCCTGTCCTTCTACTATACTCGATCGGACAGTCAAGAATTCACCCGAATTTCCTTGATCCGACGGTTGGTAGGATTTTGGGGCTTTGGCACTACGAGACTCCGAGAATTTTTAGTTTAACCTGTCCTTTCACTATACTTGATCGGACAGTCGAGAATTCACCCAAATTTCTTCCTTTATTCGACGGTTGGCGGGATTTCAGAGCTTTCGCGATTTCATGCCTCTGCCTTGTCTCCAATAATCATTGAAATGGTGAAGTTTCAGAGTCTTAAATATTTCTATATCCTTCTTGGATTCGATCAACAGTTGAAGATCAATCAGTTCATTCTGACGACTTTGGTTATACTTGAAATCTAGATTTGACGGTTTAAATCTCTCCCAATGTGATGGTTGGGACTTATCTCTCTATGTTTCTGGCTCTACCTCGATGTAATGGTTGAGCTTGCTCCCGATATGGATCTAAAGAATATAATAATCCCAGATATAATGAGGATATCTTCACTTTTTACGAATGAAAACTCTCATTGGTTTTGTGGGAATTTCGATCCTGATAGATCTTCCTTTGTAGTGCTCCTCCCTTCTGAGATTTTTTACTTGTGCTCTGTTTTTTGTAGTTGACATCAATGACAACCAATCTTCCAACAAAAAAGAACTTTTCACATCCATTTGGTGGATCTTCCATCCAAAGCGAGAAACAAGGAAAATAATCATTCGAATAGAGTTCATCTTCACAATAGGGGAAAATGTCTTATTGTAGTCGATACCTTCTTGTTAAGAAAATCCCTTTGCAACCAAGAGAGATTTATGATTCTCAAAAACACCTTCAAACATAAATTTTGTCTTGTAGACCCATCAACACTTCACAATGTTCTTCCCTTGAGGTCATGGAACTAAATCCCAATTATGATTCTTCAATAGAAAATCTATTTCTATCTGCATATCTTACTCCAATTCAGGTTGTCCTTATGCATTTGAGTAGGTAACGGGATCAGAGGTTTTAAGCATGCAAGTCATCAAATCAACACTGGCATGTTGTTGCTTCCTACATGTTTGTTGGCCTAAAGAAACATCATTGACATTATTACCAACAACTTCAATTATCTTGGCATCCCATATGGGTAGACACAAAAGGGGGGAATTGATGTTCACTATAGAAGGTAGATCATAAGTAAAAAAAAAATCAGTCAAAGAATATGATGGACCAATCAAAACAGAAATTGACTGACAAGTCAACTTGACATTCGATGTCTCAGTCAAAACATGAAAATAGTTCTAATGTCCATTCAAAGGAATGAAAAATGGGACAGGAGAACCAGAGTCAGAAACAACATCAAAGTGATCATCCTGTAACAATCTAGAGGTGGCATTCAACAAATTGATGGAAGAAGACTTCTCATCAAACCCTACATTTCTTCTGATAATGATATTTTGTTTGATAGGGTCAAACAATCGATAGTGTTTTGACTCTTCAGAGTAGTCCATGATGATGCAAGCATGTCTCTTTGCATCCAATTTATTTCTACAATCATAGAAAATACGATCCTAGGAACATGCAGAGGTGGTCGAATGACGGATTCCTTCCACACCATCATTTGACTGGAGTTTTGTAAGGAACATATTGAGTTGAGATGTGATTGAAAAGATAATTTTCACAATAAATAAATTTATCCTAGAAGCGAGGAGGAAAATATTTGACCTGCAAAAGACATCTAGCCATTTTGACTAACATTTGATTCTTTTGATCTGCAACATCATTCTGCTGAGGGGTATGAGGAAATGATAACTTCCATTCAATACCATATCAAACTAGGTATTATTCAAAAGTTCAATTCACATACTCACCACCATTGTTTAATCTCAAGCACTTAATGGGTTGAGCACATTCATTTTCAACAAAGGCCCTGAATTATTTGAACTTTTCAAAGACATGATTTGTATTTTTTAAGAAATAAACACAAGTGAAATGAGAGAGATCATCAATAAAGGTAAAAATATACCTTGCACCTACTAAAGAAGGTAGATTGATGAAAGAGAGATAATTGTGGACTAGTTCCAGGAGGTTTTGTACTCACCACGCTTTGTCAGATTTAAAAGGTGCATGATGATGTTTACCAAGAACAAATCTTGTACAAAATCTATTGGGGGGGGGACTTTAGGTATAATAACAACCATATTCTAAGTTTCCATCAACGACATAATTCAAAAATTTAGGTGTCCAAGTCGTTCATGCCAATTTTAACTTCATTCATCAGTGTGAGAAATAAGAACAGTTGGTTTAGAGTCAGGTCGAGAAACCCTTTGGCAACAATCAAATGACCTTGATTCAAATCTATAGCAAAGAACCAATTTGGAAAAAATTCCATAATCTTACCTATCTGTTTTAATTGATAAACCGACAACAAATTTTCACTAAGGTTTGGTACATGATAGACGTCGAAAATTATCCTATGTTGATAGGGAACATCACCACGACTAGTGATGTTGAGAGAAAAGTCATTAGCAACAAAGATATCTCTCTCCACAACTTTATCTAAGGATGTGAACAAGGAATCATCCGTATCCATCTAATGAGTGCATCTAGAATTGACTACTATCCATTCATTATACACAGAATGAGAAAGAAACTCTTGAGAGGTTATGACTTCGAAGGTGAAATTATCAGTGGGTCGATGAACGATTGACATGTCTCCTTCAAGGTTCTTAACCTTCTCCTCTAGGTTGTCTCGCTTCTTGTGGTAGTTCCTATCCACATGTCTAGTCTTTCCATCGTACTGTAATGTCTTATTCTTTCCATTTTGATGGGGTGAATTTGTCTTCCCTTTAGGTTTCTGGTCGAAATATCTAGTTCCTTGTATGAGGTTATCAAACTGCCCTCTTTCCCTGTGATTGAATTTTCCCTTTCCCTTGAATAAGTGATTTGGGTGTTTTCCACCAATCCCCCCATCATCAAGCAATCTATGTTGACCAGTGATCAGTAATCCATAGAAAGATTCAAAGGTGTAATCCTTATCATCTTCCTTTCATTCCTTCCAATTGGTGTGGAAATTTGAAACAAACACATCAAATGGTGTTCTCAAATTCATTAGGACCAACTCAATGAGTTGTTCATCTTTCTTCAAATAATTATTTCCACATTCTCCCAATTTCAACTGTAGTTCCTTTACATGCACTAAATAATCCTCTATTCTATTGAAAGAATGAGGATATAGAGAGAGAAATTATTTATCATGACATGGCTTTCATTGAATATGTCTAATAGAGACTTCAAACTCTTCTAGAATTGATGAGGGAAGTCGATTCTTTTGTATGTGAAATTGAATCTCCCATGAGATATAGGTCATGATGACCACCACAGCTTCATCCATCTTCCCATCAACAATTATTTTTTCTTGATTGTTTGTTGGATCTGGAATCATAGTCTTCATATATTGCCACAATCCTTTACTCTTCAGTAGGGTTTCCATTTATGGTTCCCATACAACATAATTTGATCCAATTGAAACAACATGATTGATATTCGAAGCCATCTTCAATATCTTGAAATATTTGATATATTTCCATAAGTTACATTCAACAAATCATCGGCCTAGAGTTACTCACAAGACAAATCCAACTTAACAAGATTTGTAGATAACAGGAAAGATCACAATCAGTCACTCTCATACCATGTTGGGGATTGGGTGTAACTTGATACAAAAAAGATAAATAGAATTGCAAACAACTGAAGAGAAATAACATTCAAAGAAAACATGTGGTCTCTAAAGACATCGTTACAACATTAATCACAACGCATTATGATCAGAACATCACAATGCATATTGAAGAAACACACCATGTTCAGTATTGGCATATGACACACTTGTGTCTCTCGTTGATAATGACCCATCGGGTCTACTATTTATAGCCTCAAGATCTAACCAACTTCCTTGGAATCAAGAATATCTTGTCCACATACAACTGTCACTGGTTAGAGTTGACTCTATCAAATTCATGTTGTTTAGACAACTTGATAAGGGTTCTTGACCTGATCGTCCATGCGTCCAACTCATATTCAATTACTTGGTTGATCGATCCATCGATCACCTGTCTAACCAACAAGCTTGTCGACTAATCGATTGACTGATGTATATATCTAGTCAATCTCCTAATCGGTTGTTTCCAAATGTTGGTTGATCTCCCAACCAATTAATTCCAGTAGAATTGTGATGAACCATCAAAACATAAGGTTCCAACAAATGGCATCAATTTCACTTTTGAAGATACTCAACTTGAACATGTTATTGGTAGTGATTATAGAGAATGTCCATTTAATTACACATGTGGGGAACCTAATTCTATTGGTTTCAATGATTATGTTTCATTATAGAATTTTACTCTTATAAAGATACTTTATCTCCAAGTAGACATCATTGGTGCTAAGAAGACTCTTAAGTAGATACTTTAATTGAATTTTCGATCCTATAAACAMTATAGGATATATTTTTTATGATGATATGTATACCTTGTGTTACTATCATTCTACTTACCATGCATTAATATACTGCACTAATATATTACTTATGATGATATGTATACCTTAGTGTTACTATCATTCTACTTACCATGCATTAATATACTGCACTAATATATTACTTGGTGTTCCTAGGATCAATTTTTCTATTGGACTTGTTACATATACTATATAACATATCTTAAAGTTTATCCCTTTCTTCATGTCTTTGTTGATTCTTTAGATTCTTTTGGGAATGGAGTTAAGATTGAACCCTAATATTTTCTTGTTCAAATTCAAAATTGTTCACTAATGCAAGGAATCTATGCATGTAGTTTAATACAATCAAGATACTTCCATGGAATGGTCTCTATGGTACAATAGGATAAAGATGGAAGAATAAACTTAGTTATTTATGAAGATAATTATATATTAGCCTATACTCTTATTTTTTCCTATGGAGTTGCTCATTTGGAAGCATCTTTGATTGAATATAAATGTTAACACTTTTTCACTTAAGTTTCCATTTGTATACCATGATCATTGCAAATGTATGTATGCATTGGATCATTTGAAGAAGCTATTATGAAATAAAATAATATGTGAAATATATATATTCTATATATGATTCGTATTGGATCATTATATTGTTTGTCATCTATCTTGATCCTTTCAAAGTGGAAAAAAATGGAGGAATCAACTTGCAGGATAATTTAAGTGGCAAGTCTCGGTTTGGAAAATTGGGCTTCAAAACCTTCTAGAGCCATTTTGAGGCATTAAATGGAGTTTTTGTTTTTGGGTTCTAGTGTTCATAATTTTCAAATAACCCCTTTACAATTTTCAACACTCTAATACCTTTCCAATGATGGAGATCGTGCGTCAATCGGAGTTCGTATGCAAAAGTTATACCTCCCCCGAGTTGGCATATCGTGTTGACCACCATGGTACGGGAGGATGCCACATCAGCCACCATTACTCATGCATATGGGGCTAGCCACACATGTAATTTCAAGAATATTATAGAAGGTATAAAACAATATCACAATTGAGGGTTGTGGAAGTAAAAAACCTATCCCTAGATGGCTATCGGGTGATGTTAAATAAAGAGCCACTAGGAGGAGAAGGGGTTCCATTCTATTGCAGTGTATCTTGCTCCATAGCTAAGAAAAATATCTGAGAGTGGTGTTATATGATCATAACATAGGAGGAGAGATTATGTAGAGGCCATACAAGCCACGAGTCAAAGGAAAGTCCAGAGAGAGTGCCTCTTTCTTTGTACTTGCATCATTTCTAAACCAAAGAAAAGAGAGCAAAACAACCTCACCTTCTAGCTGGGTTTTCTCTCGTATTGGGTTTCCTAGGTCATATATTGTGTTTATTTGTGGATGGTGTGTGTATTTATTTATGTTCTCTATTTTTTGCATCTAAACTATTTCATATGTTTCTTTTAAATAAGAAAACCAGTAATCAAGAGTTCAAGATATAAAGGAAAAACAACCTTAATAGTAAAGATTCCAGTTATTTATCAGATATGTTGTGATGAACTATTCCAGTGAAATATCCATGGCACTTTACAGATCATATTGGTATCAGAGCAGGTTTTTCAATTGGGTCTTTGTAGGAAGTTGCGGAATCCAAGAATCAGATTAAAGAGAAGTCGCATAAACCCTATCCATGGCAAACAAGTCCATTCATAATAACCCTCAAGATCCTATAGAAGAGAGATTTGAGCGGTTGAAAGTGAAAGATGCCAACATCATTCGCAATATGAACCTCCTCATGTTGGCTCTAGCAAGAATGCTCAAACCATTCAGAGATGTTGAAAGCTCTAACTTAGATATCATATCAGAGGGGAAATCATGAGATCGAGAAGACTCAAGAAAGGAGTAGCGGAAAGAATCCAAGAAAGAGCAACTGAGTTTGAGTGTCATGAACCCTTCATAGTCCCCATTCAATATGGGAGAGAAATTGGAAATAAAGCCATACCAAGGTGAGATCAATGCAATAAAACTGAATCATTGGTTGCAACAACTAGAAGTTTATTTTAGTCTTCACGATATAGATGAAGGGAAGAAGATTTAATTTGCTAGATTGAAGTTAGAGGGCCATGCCTTAACCAACTAGTGGGAAAGCCATGTGGAAACACTTAGGTTGGAGGTTAATCCACCAGTAACTAGGTGGGAGGACTTCAAAAACCTCATCAAGTCCCAATTCTACCCTATTTGGCAGAATAACGTCATCCTATTTGACTTGAACTTAAATAGGATGACGCAAAAATCACCTCAAATATAATTCATATGTAAAAGTTATCGTCGGTCAAAGTTCAAGTCAAACAGGATGACGTGTCCTTTCTATATAACAAGATGATGTCATGCTGACGTTAGTAGGGTGATGTGGTAGCACAACAATGTGCCACGTGTCACTCAGAAATGGACCTTTCATGGGTCCATTTGGACCAATAAAAATTCAGCATGTGTCATCCGTATAGATGACGTAGCATTCGTATGATGATGTGGCAAGGTACAGTTGGAAGTGACGTGGAACAATAACAAACCGATATGTGGCAATCATACAACATAGTCAACAGTGATGTGGTAGAGAGGTCAACAATTATGTGGTAGAGGTCACACAGTCAACCAATGATAGGTTGCCACGTGGGCCAATCAAATGGCACCACATGGCACCTTCTGAAAGGCCAAGTTGGCCTAAGGATAAAAATGGTTATGGCTCGACGGATTTGAACCTCTGACCTCCAGGGGAATCTTCCCATAATTTTCTTTTATTCCAACGACTTAGCATACCATCTGTCAACCACTATGCCACAAATAGAACTTGTTATAACAAATGTGTTATAATATATTTATTATAATTGTCTACGTCAACGAAAGGTGTGGGTACGGTTGGGGGCCCACACCCTATTTATGGGCACAAATCCCAAGACACACACACACACAAAGTTCAAGGTTGGAACAATTTTGAGGAGGAGTGCATGTATCCCGAGGTACATATGCATTGTTTTGCATGCCAAAAGAAGAGCAAAGTTATGGTGTGTCTTGATTTACGTGTGATGAGGTATTTTGACCACATATAGGCATGTTTATACTCATTTTTCTCGTTTTCTCAAGAGGAGTAAGATAGTGATGTTATTTGTGTGTTAATATACTATCTATGAAAGCCTTAGTCCAGATTTTCATTAATGAACGCCATAGTGCATTGTTTGGTGCGTAAAGGGGATAAAATTGAGTCAATTCAGAATATGGTCGAGTTTATACTCATTTTTCTCAGAATTTTGCAAGGAATTTAATAATATACTCTATATTTGAGTTTGGGCAGCGGAATTGAAGAGTGACTTCAAAATTGGCTTTGTAAGTCCATTTTTTATTGTAATTTGACATTTTGAAATTATGTGAAGCAGTCTCACCGGTTTAAAGGGGACTTGGAGATGAAGTTAACTATGACATCAATATTGTATAACTTGAGTTCTTTTATTTTTTGTTGTGTTATCTCATAATTCTTCAAGTTAATAATCATTTTATGAGATTTTGGATAATAAACACATCATCATTTTTCTACAAATCACCTCAATACAAACAATAATTATTCTGAATCAAGTTAGATGCTAAAATGGATTTTTGAAGATTAAGATTGGTATCTAAGGATTTTTGGATCACCAAAGCTTAGAGCTAGATTTCTCATAAGTTATTTCATTCAATAATCCCCATCCACATTGCGAATCGAGAGAGAAAACCCTTATATAGGTTTTAGCTCTAACTCCTCAGATAATAGACAATGAATTGTTTCCCTAAATCCATTAGTTCTCCAAGTAATAATGGTAAAATAATCATATATAACATCCTCAACAAACTTCCTACTTAAAATAGAGAAGAGTTTGTTGAGATCCACATTTTTCTCAAGGAGATTACATTAAAATGTTTTATGAAACAATTATCAATGAAACTCTTATCTAACTACTCCAATGATAAAATAAAGAGTTAGTTATAACAACTTTCTAAAGATATAACCCAGAGATGAGGATGCTTCCTCGGTTTGAAAAATAGACTAAGTCTAGGATCCAAGAATAGCAATAGCAAGTACATGTCTATCTAGCAAGTACATGTCTATCTACCTATGGTTTGAAAAATAGACCAAGTCTAGGATCCAAGAATAGCAAGTAAATGTCTATCTACTTGTGGTTTGAAAAATAGACCAAGTCTAGGATCCAAGAATAACAAGTAGATGTCTATTTACTTACTTGTGCACCCTCCTAGAAGTGTCCCATGTGCGAGATAGGTATGCATGACATGGAAAAACTTGAATAAAGAAGCAAGCCACGTGTACAAATGATCCCCTCCCATAAATCCATGGATAAATGGGCAAGTAGTCAACTCATTGACATGTGTGGCTAATAAACAAGGTCACCCTATGAAGTATAATGTAGAATGAGTCCATGTGGCACGTATGCATGATCAACACCATCAACACCATTCGTATTAACACCAAGCTTTGTACATCAACGTACAAAGCTACGTAGGCAAGTGGGCTGATGAGTATGCATGTTGGCAAGTCCCTCTCCTATTTCCTTTATCGCAGATCGCAATCACTCGGTATAAACCTTAGCTTCGACCTTGGGTACGGCTGCGGCCTTCGATTTCTTTTAATAACGATTATCTTAAATGTTTACGTCCCCTCCCTATGCAAGTGATGTGTGGAAAAACTTGCAATGGTCCCCTCCATTTGCCATCCCTATGCAAGGGATGTGTGGAAAAACTTGCAACGGTCCCCTCCATTTGCTAGGAAAATAACGAAACATCAATAATGTCAAAAAAATGTTGTCCCCTTCCTCTTCAATAACGGACTATAGTCATGAAAGTAGATGAAGAATACAGTCCCCTCCCTCTTCAACAACGGATTATGGTCATGAAAATAGAGGACCACAAAGTGAAAACCTTGACAAATACGGTCCCCTCCCTCTTAAATAGCGGACTATGGTCATGAAATTAGACGTGGACAATAAAATTATATGCTTTCATAAACTATGGTCATGAAAATAGATATGAACCAATAGCTTCCCCTCCCTGTCCAATGAAAATAGATGAGAGGACCATAAAGTGATATGCTTTCATATGTCAAAAAAAAAAAAAAAAGTGGGCCATGAAACCAAACATATATGGGCTACCAAATGAATACAACTCATTTATAATATGATATTTTGATTTTTTTTTAATTTTGACATGACATTATGTTTGTGTAAATGATTCCAGTGATTCAAATGGTATGGAATCATTAGTGCTATGCAGTGGGCCATGAAACCAAACATATATGGGCTACCAAATGAATACAACTCATTTATAATATGATATTTTGATTTTTTTTTATTTTGACATGACATTCTGTTTGTGTAAATGATTCCAGTGATTCAAATTGTATGGAATTATTAGTGTTATGTAGATGTATGTCACTTTTTCAATAATATTTGGCATAGATGAAAAAGTCAAAGAATGGTGTCTTATGAGCATGATAACCCCTTTCTCTTTTATACTAAGACAGGCATGTTGAATATAAATAAAATCAAGTTGTTGTTGCATCATAAATGATCGAGCTTCATGGATCCAAATACCATTGTATCTTTCACTAAATCTAATATTGAAAATTATCATCCTTCAACTACCTATGTCATCACATGAAAAAAAAAAAAGGTGATATTGTGATTTGTTTATTGTCAGAAATCAATCCTCAAATTAAGATTATTTTATATGACTCAAAGACCTCTCTAAATGGTGGAACCCAAGACAACTTCAAGCAAGCTGAGAATTTTAGGTTAAGGATAGACGATGAAGGTGCTTAGAGTGTGAGTTTTGATTAGGGATTTAACTCTCTTTGGAAAAAAAGTAAAATGTAGGACAACCCGACAACGATTTATTGGATTTTCTACAATGATGGAAATAGTGGTCAATAAGTGCCTCCCACGATGAGCATGGCTAACATTACCACACTTATTCTATTAAATGGAGTTGATATAAAATTTAAAATCGACCTTGCTACAAATGACTAGAAGTCAATGTTTAAGTGAAATCGACGAACAACTTGTCCAACACCATTGTTCACACAAAATAACACTTTAATTGACAAAGGATCAATAGAGACTACATATGATATATTATATTAATATACAACTCTCTCTCTCTACACAAACATTTAACATATAATATGTAACATTATAAGTCACACAATGTGTTATAATAATAATAATAATAATAATATATCCAAAAGTTTAAACCCACAACAATTCCCTCCCTTTCACATGTGCACAATCATAAGCCACCAAAACTCTACATCAACCCCACCATGATCAACATACCTTCCATGATGGTACACCATCAAAAGTTTGCATAAACCTCACTAGAAGATTGACCCTAACCATTAACAAGGCATGAGCTCCAAAGAGCCAACCATGATCAACATACCTTCCATGATGGTGCACCATCAAAAGTTTGCATAAACCCCACTAGAAGATTAACCCTAACCATTAACAAGGCATGAGCTCCAAAGAGTCAACCTAGAACCTTAGAGTGGCCAAGGTGATAGAAGCAACAATGAAGCTAGCCATGTAAACATCTAAAGATTAGTGCAATAACATGGGACCTGTAATATTGATCAATGTCACCTAAATCGATTAATGAATTTGTTTGTTGTGCAATGTGCATATTACTTGTAAATTTACATTTATGAATTTGGATTTGTCAATTCAAATTAGTAAATTTAAGTACATGGTTTGATAAACAATTTTACACTAATAATAATCTAATTGAATTCTATTCATTAAACTTGCATTGCATTGAAAATACTAATACTTCATTGTAATATCTATTGTAATATCTATTATAAAAATAAGTAACAATTATTTCATTACATGAAACAAAATTTTGTTAAAGCATTATTTCAAACACTATGTATGCATTCATTAAACTCTTACAATTAGTATACATGGACAATTGTGCATTACCCACAAAACAACCAAATCAAGTCCCCTTACAATGATATCTTTGTAAATACTCCTTCCTTTTGTAATGCTATCTTTGTAAATACTTTAGATCCAATAGAATGATAGAATAAGTTGTCACATAAATGAATTACATAATCTACTTGTCAAAATACATGTTGCACATTGCATTTGATAATACATTCTGAACTCTTTTTTGACATCATTTCTTTTACATAATCTTTGATCGTCTACTTCCATATGAAAGCATTGTTATATTTATATTCATGTACATTTTTTGTGATTTTTTTAGTATGCAATGCACATGCCAAAACTTCTCTAATTTTCTTTACTTTTTCCTACGTCGTAGTTTAATTATTGTGACAACACAATGGAAGTGGGAATAGGACAAGCGACATATAAATAAAAACAATGATGACAAGGATGAATTTCCTACGTCGAAGTTTAATTATTTTGATAACACAATGGAAGTGGGAATAGGAGAAGGGACATAGAAATAGAAACAAAGATGATAAAGATGAAAATGCATGTGATGGAAGGAAGTTTGAATGTGATGGAAGGAAGTTTGAGTGGGAGATGGGCCGGGGACAAGAGGAATAAGCATGAAATATGGTAGAAAAAGTAAAGAAATATTTATCTTAAGATGATACATGTCTTTATCCATATCATCTCACTAAGAGGAAAATAAAAACATAAATAATGTGTCTCAATCTGAGAGTTAACTTATGTTAATTATTGAAAATATCATCTCACTAAAAGAAAAATAAAAACATAAATAATGTGCCTCAATTTCAATCTTATCTTAGAGTTAACTTATTAATTATTGAAAATATTTTATAAACAATAAGATTGACCTGATTTCAAATAAATATAACATGTTCTTTACATGAAAGCATCTCATCTTAATTTTTTTTAATTTTTTCATTTTTTCAATTCTTCACGAATCAAATTTACTTAGTCACTAGTGATTTCTACATGGATGTTTTTACAAAAATGTTTGTTGTGTTTATGCAATATACATACATATTAAATTATTTTCATAGATTTAACTATATTCTTTAGCATTTTAAGTTGTGAAAATAGTGAATTTATATGTATATCTCAAGGCTCGAGATTGAAAATGTTTAACTCCTTCCGAAATGATGTCCTATTTATTTCTTATCGCAATATCTTGGTATGCTCAAGTTGTACTATCAGTTTTGAGATTCTATTCTCCAATAAGTCATAGAAGTTTAAAGTGGTCCACCAACTTGTCTTGTCATGATTGAAGCAGTCCTTCATGTAGATAAGCCCTTCTTCTTTCATGGCCTCTATTCAACTCTAAATTCCTTGGTCTCTTACTATTAGCTCCATGTTGGAACCTCTACAATTGACACCCACACACCTAATCCATTCTCTCTTCCCTTAGGTTGATAAATACGTTGTGGGATTTCACTAGGGATGATTTTAAGGATGGAAATTTATTTTTAAATGTAGAAACCTTGGCGAATCTTACTAATCCTTCATATGCCAACTATAAATTTTTGGTGATATTTTTGTAAAAACTTTCTAAGGATTTTATATAGTTTGTATAAAATTTTGGCGATTTTTAAGTTAAAATAATTTAATCCTATAGAATTTGGGCAAATCATTTTTAGAATAGAGAATCTGTTTTTGGGAAAAACCATGGAAAATTAGCCCATGAGTGAAATTTAGCCCCGAAAATCATCCCTGAATTTCACATTTGTAGGTAGAAGTAGTGTTCAAATTAATGTTTTTCTTTATTCTTAAGAAAACTACATATCAATCAGAAACTTGAATTGAATTTTATTTTACGATATATTAGTTATGAATAGTAAAACTCTCATGTGATTGTGACTTTTTATATGGTAAAAAATTTGAAAAATGCATTCATTCTTTTGTCAGTTTTTAACTATCTCAAGCCTTCGGGCTAGAAAATGTCGACTACTTCATAAGGAAAGGATGCTCTTCTTAGATGTTATCCCAAGATCTTGGCATGTTCAAGTTCGATTATGAGTTTTGGGATTTTATTCTCCAAGAAGATATATAAGTCTAAATTAAGTATTCCACCAACTTGTCTTGTCATGATTGAAGAAGTTCTTCATGTAGACTAGCCCTTCCTCTTTCATGGCCTATCTTAAGCTCTAAATTTCTTGCTTTCTTTCAATTGACTCCATATTGGAACCTCTCCAATTGATGCCCATACATCTAACACACTCCTTTCCTTGGTTGACAAAGGCATTGTAGCATTTCACTTTTGTAGGGTCATGTGATTGTGAATTTTTGTATGGTTAAAAATTTGAAAAAATCATCTATAAAAATGTCAATTTCCAACTATGAGTGCATGTACATATCAAATTTTCCATCCAAGCCACCTTGGTGCTTTTAATACATATTTTATATGAAAACCTTAAGCACAAAATCCAAATGATATTTAGCATGGATATTAATGACACAGAAGTAGGGATAGGTACATATAACGTTTTTGTTCAAGGGAACCTTTGGTGCACTAGCAATTGAAAAAATAATTGAATGGGATTCTTAGGCACAAAATCCAAATGGTATTTAGTATGAATACTTATGATGCATGACTAGGTGCAAGTATTGATATGTGAGTTTTTTCAAAGACACCTTTGATGCACTATCGATGGAGTAAGTAATAGAAAGAAACATGGGATGGATCAATCTTGCATCTCTTTTCATGCTATTTGAACCACATGGTATCAAATATAACTTATTTATAATATATCATTATTGTTTTTTTATTGAACTTATATACGAAATTTGTTCTTCTCACTCGAGCTTTTCACTTCTTGGAATGAAGTAATATATAGGAGAACTATAGATTTTTGGTTAGCTATATATACTAAGCTTTGTGGCATATGGAGAATTTCTTATTAGAAGAAAAGACAAAAATATGCCACGTCACCGTGAATCAATTTATGTTAGATTCATATTATGTAGAAGGGTCTAATTTTGATATTTATTTCAATTCATCCCAATTCCTCACTATCATCATGTTGATGAGGAAAAATACCCAAGTGTCAACAACAAGGATTTTTCCACACCAAACAAGGAAGATTCTAATTGGTCCTCTTTTTTTGGTTAAACCCCTACTATTGACACTTGGGTATTAGGGACAATTATACTATTGACAGGGAAAAACACCCAATTTTCAATAGTAGGGTTTTTCCATACCAAATAGGAAAGAGTTTAATTGGGTATCTTTTCTGCGTTAAACCCATGCTATTGAAACTTGGTTATTTTTTCCCATCAACACGATGTAAACCATTCCCAATGGAAACATAATACGATTGTAATTGTAGATATGATTAGTGTTGGATGCAATAATATATCCATCATTGGAAAATCTATAAAGCTTCCATATGTAATTCTTAGAAACCTCCTTGACATTTATTTTCCTATCTCCAACAGAAAAGGAATGCTTGGAAAAGAAATGGCCATGGACAAGCAGATGATAGGTACCCCATGGCATGATTTTAAGATAACCATTCAACCTAAATAAATTATTTCAAAAGAAAGAAAAATTTGAAGGACCCATACTTATCTTAAAGAGTGAATCTTACTAATTCCTAAAATGACAAGTACAAAATGTTTGGCAATATTTTTGTAAAACTATTCAAATTCCTATAGATTTTATATAGTTTTTAGAAATTTTTGTTGATATTTAGAGTAAAATAACTTTATCATGTAGATTGGGTGAATCATTTTTAGAAAAAATGGAAATTGGTGGATATTTTTTGGACAAAAACATGGAAAATTAGCCCATGGGAAAAAGTTGTAATGCCCCGTCCAATTAACAAATATAAATACATAGATGATTTCAATGACATTATCAGGTCAGAAAACCATTAATTCCAACATAGGAAAACTTTAATAAAATTACTTACCTATCGTGAAGGAACCAACATACATGTAAGTCTAGTGACTTTAGAAGTGTAGTGCTACTTTCATCTTTGATCTGGAGAAAGCGTCACCACAAAATGGGGGGAGAATATCCACCCAACCATAGACCTTGCTACACTAATATTTAGTAGCAGATCACCCCCGAGTCCTCAATCAACTACCCAATCAACAATTATTTATCCTTGTTCTCTCTATAGACCAACCAAAGAAATATCTACCAAAAAGAGATGTTCCTTTTCTCTTTCATTCACTCCTTATATAGAATCCCCGAACTCGATCCCTAGGGTCCACTTGAATTATTTATTATATTTTCAGGGTTTTTCCATAGATTGTCGTAACGTATTTTACCATTACCCATTTATTTATTTTAAGTACTTTTTACACATTATTATTATTATTTACTTATATATTTAATCAATTAATGATAATAGGATGGGGGAAATCCCCTTAGGATATATATTATTATTGCTTAATAATAATATTGAAATGATCCTTTAAGGTTAATGACTATTCTTCCTTATTATTATTTAATAAAATATTAATAATAATAATAATAATGTGGGGCATGAAATACTCCCCTCCTTCAAGAAAATTAATCTTGAAGTTACTTTGATTATGCTATTTATAGAATCTCTATTAGCTCCAACATATTCCACAACAACCCCTACTGGAGTAGTATAAGCCACCTAAGTGACTACAATAGGAATCTAAAATCCACATCACAACACCGAGGAAGAACGAGTACTCTCTCGTTGTCCTTCCTGACTTTTGGAACCAAGCTTAAATCCTACTAGTATAACCAAAACCCCAAGGCTCTAGACCTGATATTCCCAAGAAGGCATCTAGATTAGTACTCACATACACTAGGCATCTCAAAAGGATGAACTAAAATCCCTCTGTAGAAACAATGTATAGCCCTGGGCATTGAATTCCAATCCCATAACACCACTAGTGAGCAACGCTCCAACCATTCTTCAAGACTTCAGCATAACAACTCCAATACAAGGCATATGAATTAATAGCATAAGTACTAGATTGTGTTGTCCCCAACCACTAATATGGTACTTGTAATATTCTCCTTCATGGTTATGGGATCCCACGAGATCATCAAATAAATTGGCCCTCTTGTCCCACAATCACGACCCTCTCGGCCCATTGGTGGATAACCTGACAACCACCACCTCACAACATGGAATCATTGCATTAGTCATTATATCAACATCTCAAAGAATGAATCAACATTCTAACTCTTGTATGTCATCATGAGAATAAAACATCATGGTTACCAACACATGCTCACACATGTCATCATAAAACATCTAAGCATAAAATAATTCCATGCACTTACATGATGTCGTCACATTAAGAGATACTATCATAAGCATTATAACCTCAACACGTTTGTATCAAAGACATATATTTTCATCAACATGAAATAACATCTGTAACATACTTGACCCTTAAAATTTCTAAGGGATGAGGTTTCCCTTTTTTTTTTCTTGGTTTATATACATTATCTCACTTTCTTCCATTTGCATCTCCAATGTTCTTTATTCATGGGATTTTCGATAACAACACCTTCTTATTCATTTATTCATGGACTCGCAAACTCTTGACTACATATCATTATAATTCTCCTTCCACAAGTCCACCCGAAAAAATATTGACACTTAGTCATTTCTCCATCTTCGTGGACTTGCAGACATACAACTATTTACCTCTTCTTCATAAGTCCATCTGAAAGTCTCAACACTTAGTCATTTCTTCATCTTCACAGGCTTGCAGACCCGCGAACTCACAGAGGTAATATCCTATGACCTTATCTTAGTCATTTCTTCATCTTCGCAGAATTGTGGACACATAGACTCAGAGAGGTAATATCCTACGACCTTAGCTTTCATAAGTTCGGGAAGACTCAACACTTAGTCGTTTTTTCCTTCGTGAAATTCTGGACTCATAGACTCGCGGAGGTAATGTTCTATGATACTAGTATTCATGAGTCCGAAAGGTCCCAACACGTATTTATTTTTTTCCCTTCGCAGACTTGTGGACTCGTGGACTCACAGAGGTAATGTTCTATGATACTAGTCTTCATGATTCCAAAAGGTCCCAACAGTGAGTCATTTTTTCCCTTCGCGGACTTGTAGACTTGTGGACTCACGGAGGTAATGTTCTATGATACTAGTCATCATGAGTCCGAAAGGTCCCAACACTTAGTCGTTTATCCCTCTGCGGACTAGCATAATCGCAAACTCACATAGGTAATATTCCATTACTTTCACTTTTATGAGTTCGTAGAGTCTTGGTACTTATCCATTTTTCCATATTCTATCATTGTGTGGCATGACACGTAGGGTGACATCAAGTACACATACAAAATGATACGTGGCATTTATTAGGGTGACACACGGCCTTATTCTATCAGGATACGGGGTACTCACAAAGTGTCTCTATCTCATGGGTCTGACAAATTAATTTTGATGGAACTTGACTTATGTGGTGATCTAACAAGGACTCTCCCTTGCCCCTTTCATCAATTAGCACATGCCCTCTTAGGACATGGTGGCTATATTAGTCAGCAAGGTACGTCATGTTGACATCACCCTTTTTCCTTGGTCATGTTCCAACGAGAATCACCAAGATATATGGCATATTTTTCGTGGAAACCTCATCCAAATGGACGGTCTAGGTCATTCCTTGGATTTTAAGGTCATTTCAACCAAGAGGATACAGTCGTGATAATCTCCACGAACCCTACGGTCCTAGATCGTCCACGATCACTCTCGATGAATCAACAACCCTTGTTGATCTCGGAGTATGGATTTGTGCTCAGTGTCGATGAAGAGTCAATATATTTCCCTTCAACCCATTTGATGATTAAGGTCGCATCTTGACCAAGTCCCGATAAAGGGCCCAAATTTATTCATTATGCCAAATCCACAACCACGATTTTTTTTTGAAATGAATTAGGGCTTCTTCCTTAGATTAACAGTCCTTGCATGAACTTAGACATTCTTTGGATATCTTTCTTCAAGTCCTTCTCAGGTCCTACCGAGCCTTGAGAATGTTCAGGCTTGACCAAGGTACTCCATGGTTGCCTCAAGGTTTATTCGCAATACCCTATCCTTTGAAAGACTCGATGGGTTTTGGAATTCCAACACCATGGCGCACAGAGAACGTATGCAAGGGTATATATCTATGTATAGGAATGAGAGTACATACATATTCCATAGGATTATATTGATTCATTTCGTTAGTAGGGATGTTTATCCACTTAGGTTAGTACATGAACCTTATATTATACGAGTGCATAACATTCATAAATATTTGTATCCTTTCCAATGTACCAGACACACAACCTTACCCACAACTTACATTCATAAAGAAATATCACATGACATGAAGTGTTCACAAGAAAGAATGTAAAAATCTTCACACAATTAAACATTAAGTGTGATTTATGGTATCTCTAGATTACACAACTTGATTCACAGACAAAATAGTTACATCTAAATATTATGCCATTCATTTATCCATACACACATTCATATCAATACATAGAGGTAGATGAGACACTTATCTTAAAAAGATTGAGATATGTTGAGTATTGATGTAGGGAGAACCACTCTCCACCCAACCATAGGAAAGGTTGTGTTTAAATTTGTTGTAGCCAACTACCCCTGAGCTAAGATACAATGTCACGAGAGGATTTCTACAAGATTTTCTCCCCTGACCCCCCTTCCATTCCCTACCTTTTTCTTCTCATATTATTCCCTCAAGACCTCATGGATCATTCCAAAAACTTCCTAAATGTACTTTCCCATCCATTCTTTAACTCCTCCAGGAACTATTCCAACTACTATCTTGGTTGATATCCAGTTTCTAGGGCTGAGGACAATTCATATCCATATCATTTTAATTATGCAATGTACTTCTTAGAAAATTAATTCAAAATAGTGATGGCCTCCTTCTCTCCCACTCCTCTCATGACATCATAACCTGTGAAAGACATCCCTTTATCAATAACTCAACATTCTCTTATTTTATTAAAAACCACACACACACACACACACATAGAAATATTGCAAAATCTAGTAAGGTCCATTGTTTATCCTTGATCACCCACGGTTCGGCTTATTGTTTTTCCATAATAAAACTTATAATTACAAATTGGGGGGGGAAAGGGTGTTACAATCCCCTCCCCCTTAAAGGAACACTATCCTCGGTGTTCTATTTAATGCAAAAAAATTCCATATTCAGCAATGAACAAAAAATGGCATGCTTGCTTCATGGTATCCTCCATTTCCCAACTCACTTCATTGGGACAAAAGTGTTTCCATTGCACCTTGACCTGGGAAACTTTTTTGTTACTGAAAGATATCTCTCTCCTGTTTAGGATACACTGCGGCTCTAGTTGGAACTCTCCCTCTAGCTCCATATGTATAAGAGATGAGTCAATTATATGAGTAGCATCATGTATATATATCTTTAATAAGGAAACATGGAACACATTATGTGCTTTCACAATGGGAGGAAAGGCCATTTAATAGGCAACAAGTCCCATTCTGTCCATAATTTCAAAAGGGCCACAAAACCTGGGCGCTATCTTAGCACACACTCCCATTCTTAAGGAGCTTCTCCTTGGTTTGATTTGGAGATATACATGATCTCCTATTTTAAATTCTTTATGACTTCTTTTGGTATCTGCATAACTCTTTTGTAAATCTTGGGCCACCTTCATATTTTTCTTTATCTGGGTCATTTGTTGTTCTAGTTCCATTAACATTTCAGGTCCAAGGGTAACCCTGTCTATTGGATTACCCCAGCTGATTTGGATATTGCATTTTCTTCCATAGAGGGCTTCAAAAGGGGACATTTTCAAGGATTCTTGGTATCCATTATTTTAGGAAAATTCTACCAGGGGTAGATATTCTTCCCATTTCGTGGGTTGATGCATTACATGCATCCTTAACATGTCGTATAATATTCAGTTCACCCTATCTATTTGTCCATCGGTTTGAGGTTGGTAGGTTGTACTAAATAGTAGTTTTGTTCCACAACTAGTGAACAAGGAATTCCCAAATTCCGAAGTGAATTTGGCATCCCTATCGAATATAATTTCCTTGGGAATCCCATGCAATCTGAATATTTATTTCACGAAGATGCTAACAATGTCTATTGCCTTGCAAGTGGATTTTATAGGAATGAAGTGGGAAGCCTTGGAAATTTTGATTTTTGTTTTGTATATGCACTGAGGACAGTGCCAAAATAAGGGGGAGGGGAATTTAATACCTTGGTTTTGAGAGCCCAGATCAAAATGTATTTTGTTATTTTATGAAATGCCAGAGCACCCAAACAGTTAAAAGAGGCTAGAGTTCCTAGGAAATGTAATACTTGATCATTATTGATAATAAAATACATCATTAGATGCAAGAGAGACAAGGACAAGAGTTATAGGGGGATATGATTCCATGAGAGAGAGGACTTAAGGGGATAAGTCCTTTATTATACTTTATTTACCCATAATTGTTTTAATTGAGAGAAGTGGTTACATGAGCTTCTTGGGAAGACTGTGAGGTTCTTGAATTCCTATTTTGGGTTGTTTGCGGGTTCACACTCTTGATTCTATTCACTCTCTCCATTCACACTTTGCTTATTCATTATTTCCATTCATTTCGATCTTGGCTTGGGAAAAGAAGGAAAATGAATTGCTAGAAAAAGAGCCATTGTTTGTTGGTTGTGCTAGTTATTGGTGCATTCCAGCCATGAATTAATGCCTTCATGTATGAGATGCATTGGCATGTGATGAGTTTTATTCACAATTGTGAAATCTTGAGAGTCCCATCATGGAGATTTTGGACTAGATGCACTGGAGCCTTGGAAAGAAGTGGACAGTCTGAGGGACTACGTGGCAGTGAAGGGGGAGGTCTATTGTCTTTGGGTGGTGTAGGATGGAGAGAAGAGGGCTGGTGTACTTTGGATTGTTGTGTGTGAAAAACTTGTGAGATGTTGAATGCTAACTGGTTTGGGAAGGTGAGTGTCATCCTGGAAACCATCCTTGTAGATTCATAACCCTAGCTCGGGGGTGACCTACTATTGAGATTTGGAACAACAACGCCTATGGTTGGGTGGAACATCCTTGGTTTGCAGCCAGTTAATGATTGAAATTGTTTAAGATAAATGCTCTATGGCATGGTTTCCTTACTTGTATATTTATTTCCGTTGTGTATTAATTATTATCTCTAAAATTTTTATTTATAATATGCATGTTTGTTAGTTATTATTGTGCATAACATAATAATCAATTATGTTATGTTGAAGCATGAATCTCGATTACTGCATGTGAGTCTTTCATGCTTCTTTATTAATTAAATGTTATCAGAATTCAAAATCAATTTTAAAGTGTATTTTTTTTAAGTAGCGTGGCCAACATGTTGGTGGTTGGGTATGTTACATAAGATTATTTGCATTTAACTATACATTAGTTAGATCAGTTGGATATTTTATTTACAATTAAAATTTAAATTATCTTTGTCATGCGAATTGGGCAATAACGTGGGTTGAATGAATGACCCGCTTTTCTTTATTTTTATTTGTCTTTGTATGGTTTGTTAGAATATATATACGATTTGGGGTATTTACGCCTTAGCTACAGTAAAAATGCCATTTTTGTTTAAAGAAAGAAATACCACCACTTGTGTTTGTTCGAAACTTTGAAAAGCCCCACTTTTGACTATTCCTTCCCTTGCATGCCATGCAAAATTTACGATGCTTATTCTTGTTTAAATCGGTGTAGGGGACATGATTGAACCCATGTCCTCGTGGTATCCATAAGAATTGTAATTTTTTATTGAAATCATTAATAAATAAATATGATATATGATTTATTTATAGATTTATTTTATAAATTAATTATTAAAAAAATTAAAACTAATTAATTAATTTCAATTTTATTTTATAATTTATTGACTTAATACTTCAAATAGAGATAAGGTAGGGTATGTATGCTTTTGTAAATTAAGTAATCATTTTTTGTGGGGAGAGGGTTCTTTGTTCCCAAAACAATAGAATATCAAACATGAATTTGGTGTCTATACAAACTGTGATCTTAATTTAAATTATTTTTATCATATTTTTATTCTGTAATTTATTGACATGGTAGTAGCGATGTGAAGGGAATTTTATATAATAGAACATATGTTAAAAAGATAAGAAAGCAATGAGTGAGTGAGTCATTTTTCACTCTATTTGAGAAATATTTTCCTCAATTGTGAACATCAATTTAATGTCTATTTTAAATTCAAATTCTTTCAAGCTTATGTTGGTGTTCAAGGGAATCAAGAGAAGTATTCATGTTGTTTAAGTCCTTGTTAGGGACCTAACCCCTCACATAGGTAGAATAATATATTTGGATGTAATAAAGGTCAATATTAATAAGGCCTTGCAATAAGGTAGAATAAGTCGAATGTAAGAAGACCTAATAGAAGCTTCCGCTTCTAGAAGGATCTTCCTCTAGATGGTTCTTTTGATAGACTTTTTTAGTATAAATAGGAGTCGAGGGTATGATAAGCCTAGCTTGGATATTATTGTAATAGAGCTCTGCTTGATTGGAGGTTTCCCCCTCGAAGAGGCAAGTGAACATTGCTCTCAAAATCAAAATACTCTTTCTGGTGTTATTCTGATATCATTTCAGTGTTTTTGTGGTGTTGTTATGGTTATATCGTTGTTTATATGCCTTTTCTAGCATTCTATTTTTGTTCTGCATACTTTTTATATATGGAATATTACAAGTGGTATCAAAGCACTTTCCTTGGCAGAAATTTGTGGGTTAATTTTTTCAGTGTAGAGACGTATTCCGGCGTCTTTAAGCTACAGATATATGTCGTTACGTGCATAAACCCGCGGTTGAGGGATTCATACATGTAGGAAATACAAGTGGTTCTTAAGCGCACATCTTTTGGCCACCCTTATAACCCTTGTTGCGACCCCTTCGAGTGGTAGCGCATCAAACAACACATGTATATGGATTGACCTAGATTTACTGAAGCCCTCTTTAGATAAACCAATCGTTCACCTAACTGCTATAGTGTCACTGAGAACAACACTCATGAAGATACTCTCTAGTACCTGAGTAGTCAGGTAGTACGGATAAGGGCACGGTCTAACCTCCTTAGTTGGTGCCCTGAGATATTGGGCCAAGTACTACTGTTGGACCCCGCACGTATATCAGAGAGCTATAGCACAGGGCAAACCCTTGTCTGTAGAACCCTTAAATAACTAACGCTTGGGGACGAAAACAAAACATAAAACATATAAGATCTATTTCTATGCAACTGTGTTCGAGTTGCCAAATCACTACACATTTCTTCCTGGTTAAGCATTTGGGCATTTCATCACTGCAGTATTCTTCAGACCAGAGTATAACTCCATTGGATTTATCTCTTCGCCCTTATCGCCTTCATACCTATCATTTTTTAGCAAAATTTTTGACCCCACCCGCCCCTTTTTGGTTCCCTCGTCATCATGGCCCATACCCGTAGCTAAGACTTGGAAGCTCACTTCAATACCTTGAAATCTAATTTCACAGAGACCCAACAAGAAGTGAGACAACTTAATGCCAATATTTCCACCATCGATCAAAACATGCATTCCTCCATCGTTGCATCAATCACCAAACTCAAAGAAGACCTCAAACAAGACATGACTACCCAACTTGAATCTGTCATTTCGATGATCTGCACCAAGTTGCATATCCCTGCAGATCCCCCTTTATTTGACCCACCTCTGCATACCGAAGCTAAAACTTCCTCTCATTCCCATAATTTTCATCCCCATCACTTTTAGCATGACCTACACCTTCCACTGGTGGATGTGACCAAATTTGATTGCTCATATCTCACTGGTTGGGTAACTCAAATGGAACATTATTTCTCTTTGTATGACATCACAAATGATTTGGCCAAACTCTGGTATGGTGTTCTCCATATAGATCAAGAATGTTGGAAATGGTGGTAATGGAGAAAAATTACCCATCAAGGGTATGTTGCCTGGGCACACTTTGTGGAAGAGATTTATAAACGCTTTGACACTGACACCAACCATTGAATCGATCTAGAATAGTGGAAGACTTTATAGCTTCTTTTGAGCGATTGGATTTTCGTACAGAGGGCATGTCTGATGATTTTTTCCGATAATGTTTTATCAGTGGCCTCAAGGATGGTATTCGTTCCCATGTCCTCATGGCTCGGCCTCAGAGTTGGGTATATGCTACTAAAAGAGCTAAGGAAGCAAAACAAGTTGTCTCTTCTCAAAACCAGAAACCCTCCTTTATTCCTCTCACTAAAATAGTAAATCCCACTACTCCTTCTACTCCATTAAAGATCCACAAATTGACCAGGGCTGAAATGGTTGAACGCCAACTCAAAGGCCTTTGTTATAATTGTGATGACAAATATTTTCCAGGCCATAAGTGTAAGGAACAAAATATTTTTATGGCCATCTCAGAGGATATTTCGAAAGAGGATGTTGAAACTCCCCTTGTGTCTGAGTCACATGAACCCACTGACATAACCCCTCCCTCAAACCCTCCTGAAGTAGAACCTGTCATTTCCCTAAATGCTCTCAGTGGCTTCTCTGCTCCCCAAACCCTCAAGATAATTGGTTACATCAAGCATAGGAAGGTCATCATTCTTGTTGATAGTGGAAGCACCCATACTTTTATTCATCATCGCATTGCCCAAGAAACTCATTGTTATATCCATGCAGTCAATAATTTCCAAATCATGATTGCCAATGGAGGCTCTATGAAATGTGGAGGGCATTGTGAAAATGTGCGTCTCCAAATTGCTGACTACCACCTTAAATCTCATATGTTTTCTATCGACATGGGCGGTTGTGACATTGTGTTGGGTGCAGACTGGCTAAGGAATTTGGGTCCCATTCTCATGGATTTTAAGGAATTAACCATGCAATTCGACCAGGAGGTCCAACACTATAAGTTCCAAGGCATCACCGATGGTTCTCCTAAGATCATTAGTTCCCATCGCATGGAAAATCTACTCAAAAAAGGTCATTATGGCGTTATTTCCCACCTCCATGCCATACAAGCAATGAAGACACCCTCTGTGTTGCACGACCTCCAATCCATCCTCTCTAAACATCAAATGGTCTTTTCCACTCTCCAAGGACTCCCTCCTTCTCGTGGTGTTCATGATCATTCTAGTCCCCTTATAATAGGAAGCCTTCATCCCACTATCTGTCCCTATCGTCACCCCTTTTCCCAAAAGAATGAAATTGAGAAAATGGTTCAAGAACTGCTTAACTAAGGCATTATCCGCCCTAGTACGAGCCCCTACTTTTCTCCTGTGGTCATGGTCCTGAAGAAAGAAGGTTCTTGGCACATGTGTCTCAACTTCCACATCCTCAACAAACTCACCATTAAAGACAAATTTCCCATTCCTGTCATTGATGACCTCTTGGATGAATTGAGTGGTGCCCAGTTCTTTACTAAACTTGATATTCACTCTTGCTACCACCAGATCTATATGAAAGAGGCAAACATTCCTAAAATTTCATTTAGAACTCATGAGGGCCACTATGAGCTTTTGGTCATGCCCTTTGTCTTGTGTAATTCCCCCTCCACCTTCCAGAGCCTCATGGATCATGTCTTCCATCCTTTTCTCCATCATTTTGTCTTATTTTTCTTTGTTGATATCCTCATCTATAGAAAAATCTGGACAAACCATATTGATCATGTGTATCGAGTTCTCCATCTACTATCTCAGCACCAACTTTTCCTGAAACAATCTAAATGTTCTTTTGGCTCCTCGAAAGTCGAGTACTTGGGTCATCTTGTTGGAAAGGACCACATCAGGGTGGATCCTAAAAAGATTGAAGTCATGCAAGACTGGCCACACCCAAAGAACCTCAAAATATTGCGTGGACTTCTGGGCCTAACATGTTATTATAGCAAGTTTGTTAAGAATTATGGAAATATTGTGGCACCTCTCACTGCACTCCTTAAAAATAATTATTTCACTTAGACTCCAGCAGTTTCTCAGGATTTTCAAACCTTAAAGATGGCCATGTGCACCACCCCAGTCCTGGCCCTTCCTAATTTCACAAAGACCTTTGTCCTGGAATGTGATGCTTCAGGGAAAGGAATTGGCATTGTCCTTATGCAAGAGGGTCGACCTATGGCCTTTACCAACAAACAACTGTGTGAACGAAATTTGGGCAAATCCATCTATGAAAAGGAAATGTTGGCTATTCTGCATGCATTTTATCTTTGGCACCCTTACCTATTAGGGAAACGCTTCCAAATTAAGATAGATCATCAAAGCCTCAAGTATTTTCTGGAACAACGCATTTCCTCCCCAGAGCAACAAAAGTGGGTGACTAAGCTCTTTGGATATGATTATAATATCATTTACAAGAAAGGTAAATACAATGTGGTCACGGATGCACTTTCCCAAAAATATGAAGATGAATGGTCCCTTTTTTCTCTCTCCTTCATTGTACCATAGTGGCTCCAAGATGTTCTCCAGGAATGGCTACACGATCCCAAAAGTTCGCATTTGATACAACAATTGCAGTCCAATTCTTCAGTTTCCCCAGGGTACTCTTGGTTCCATGATGAGCTTCGATACAAAGGTCGTTTGTATTTAAGTAAATAGTCAAAATTTAAATCCACGATACTTTTTGAGCTTCATGCTACACTGACAGCTGGGCACTCCGAGTTTACCAAAACCTATGACAGGGTCAAACATTCTTTTTTTCTGGGATGGTATGAAACAAGATGTTTGTAATTTTGTGGCTGAATGTGATGTGTTTCAACGCAACAAGGGAGAAACAGTCAAATCTCCTGGCACACTACAACTGCTTCCAATTCCCTCCTACTATTTGGCAGGATATCTCTATGGATTTTAATACAAGCTTACCTAAATTGGGCAATAAATTAGTCATCATGGTGGTAGTTGATCGTCTTTACAAGTATTCTCATTTCTATGTTCTTCAACACCCATTTATAGCATCCACTATGGCTCAACTTTTCATGGATCAGGTCTTCAAGCTTCATGGCATGCCGCATTCTATCGTTTTTTATCATGAACCAACTTTCACTAGCAATTTTTGGCAAGAACTGTTCAAGCTATAAGGCACCCAATTGCATCTCATCACAACTTATCATCCCCAGACTAATGGTCAAACTGAAGTTGTCAACAAGTGATTGGAAACATATTTGAGGTGTTTTGCATCGGAAAAGAAAAATTAGTGGGCTCAATGGTTACCCCTGGTTGAATGGTGGTACAACACTTCATACCATACAACTAACTGCGTGACTCCTTTTGAAGTGGTATATCGAAAAAATCCACCTTCAGTTCTCTCATATTTACTAGGTGTCTCGAAGGTCCAGGTGGTTGAACAAACACTTACAATTCGAGAGGATATTCTCCATACCCTCAAAGAGAATTTGTTCATGGCCCAGAATCGCATGAAAAAACAAGCATATCAAGGTTGCTTCAAATGTTAATTTGCATAAGGGGATCAATTGTTTCTTCGACTGCAACCTTACAAGCGAAATTCCCTCAAGGCCCACCATTGTCAAAAGATGGCGCCCAAATTTTATGGTCCTTATACCATTCTTAAGCATGTGAGACAAGTGGCCTATCAGTTAGATTTGCCAAGTCATTATAAGCTACATCATGTTTTTCATGTTTCATGCTTAAAGAAGGTCATTGGAACTAAGTGCCAAACTCAAACCAACCTTCCCGATTTTGACTAAGAAGGATCCATTTGGCTACAACCACAAGTAGTTTTTCACCAGCGTGAGTGTCGTCTGTGTCAGCGAACCATCAAGGAAGTGTTAGTCCAGTGGAAAGATACAACTCCAACAGATGCCACTTGGGAACCAACTACCATTCTGCAACAATTTCCACATCTCAAGCTATGAGAACAAGGTTATTTTTAAGGGGGAGGACATGTTAGAGACCTAACCCCTCACATAGGTATAACAACATATTCAGATGTAATAAAGGTCATTATTAATAATACCTTGCAATAAGGTAGAATAAGTCGAATGTAAGAAGACCTAATATAATCTTATGCTTCTAGAAGGATCTTCCTCTAGATGGTTATTTTGATATGATAGGTATGTGTTATATTATTTGCATGTGTGTGTGTGGGAGCGTCAGATTCGACAACTGCATCTGATGATCCCTCTACTAGTTCTCTTTGTGTCATTTGCATCAGTCTCTTTCCTAGGGGGGTCCCAAGGGGGGGTAGGTATGCCCCCCCTGGTTACGCGCAGCGCCCAAAAAAAAAATTTGGACGGTTTTTGCTATTTTTAGCGGTTTACTAAATTAATCCCGGATTAAAAGATTAGGGCTTTGGTATCTATGGAATACCTAAAAACATTGTATATATTGTATGGTGAATGGTGAAATTCGAGATATGAATATAAGAAAGGTTTTCCCGGTTGAGGTTTTCTGGTATAAAATCTCTATGTACTCTGTGTATGAGTCATTGATTAAATTCTGTTTTTATTAAGAATCTATATGCATTGTTTTACTTCACAGGTTTAAAACTTACATGTGGTATCAGAGCTCGTTTTTGGCTTCAGAGGGACGCCTTTGTTGTTGATGGTTTGGCTCGGTCTTGATAGATCAAGTTTATCTTGGGTCTGTGATAAACCTGGGTTTAGTGGGATCTTTTGCAGTGGTGATTTGATTGTAGAAAGAGGAATGGAAAGCTCTTCTATAATCGAGATAGAGAAGTTAAACGGTAAAAACTTTGAGCTATGGAAGCTGAAGATGGAGAACCTTCTTGTAGACAAATAACAATGGATCGTTATGGATCCTGGTACATAGCCTACTGATACATCGTCTACTAGCACATAGGCTACTAGTACACAACCTACTAGTACACAAACTACCAGTACACCACCTACTAGTATGTTGAAGGAAGATTGGGAGAAGTTGGACAAAAGAGAAAGGAGTATTATTCGACTCTGCCTGGAAAATTCAGTGTTGTTGAATGTCTCAAGAGAATCTACAACGAAGGAACTATGGGATAAGTTGGGGAATTTGTATCAATCAAAGTCCCTGGTAAACAAGTTGTTTCTTCGAAAGAAGTTGTATCATCTTAGGATGGAAGATGGAGATTATGTGACAGAACATCTAAATGCCTTTAATACTCTGGTAAGTCGACTTGTCTCTGTTAATATTACGATTGCAGAAGAAGAAGAGTGTATTACTTTGTTATATTCTTTGCCAGACTCTTGGGATAATCTAGTTGTAGCAATTGGTAGTACCACTCAATCTACATTGAAGTATGAGGATGCAGTTTCATCCTTGTTATCTGAAGAGATGAGGTGGAAAAGCATGGATAGTCATAGCACAGATTTTTTATTTGTAAGAGGTCGTACCCAAGACAGGAATCTCGGTAAGCCTTCGGGGGGGATACCTAAATCTACAGGTAGATATAAGTCTTCGAGAAAATATTTGAGGAAATGTTGGAAGTGTGGTAAAATAGGGCATTATAAGAAAGATTGCAAGTCTAAGAAGGTTGAAAAAACAAAGGGATCTAATAGTACCTCTTCCACAGAGGCAAAAACCTCCAGTAAAGAAGGAGGTGATTTTTACCTGGCATATACATGTACACATGCAGACCATGATGTATGGTTGATTAACTCAGGTGCATCATACCATATGACTCCTCACAGGGAGTGGTTCTCTGAATATGAAAAATATGATGGTGGTGATGTATTCCTAGGAGATGAATCGATAGCCAAAATCATGGGACGTGGAAGGGTTAATTTGTTGCTAAAAGATGGAAGGATTAGAACTCTCCTCAGGGTTCTGCACATTCCAAAACTTGACAGGAGCCTAATATCTATAAGAAAGTTGGATGATGCAGGAGTGGATACTATATTTGGAAAGAACACTTACAAGATGGTACGAGGAGCAATGGTGTTGATGAGGGGAGTTCGGTGTGGAACTCTGTACAAGTTGTTGGGAAGCACTTATACTAATGAGTGTAACAGTTTTGTTGTCCCTGAGCAGAGAAATGAAGGAGACAAGAGCAATACTGTCCCAGAAAAGAAGAGCATGTTGTGGCATCAAAGACTGGGGCATATTGGAGAAAAGGGCCTTTGAACACTACAAAGTAAAGGTATGGTTGAAGGTATGTCTAATTGCACTATGGATTTTGATTTCTATGAACATTGCATATATGGTAAACAAAATCGAGTAAGATTCCCATATGGTGCTACAAGAGCAAAGGGGATCTTAGAGTTGATACACAGTGATGTGTTTGGACCTGTTCCTGTTCCATCCCTAGGTAAATCTGTGTATTATGTTTCATTCATAGATGATTTTTCAAGGAACACATGGATTTATTTTCTTAGAAAGAAATCTGAGGTATTTGATAAATTTAAAGAGTTTAAGGCTTTGGTAGAAAATGAGACAGAGAAGAAAATAAAGGTATTGAGAACAGAGAATGGTGGAGAATTCTACGGAAATGAATTCGAAGAATTTTGTAAGAAGTGTGGTATAGAAAGGCAGAAGACTACTCCATACACTCCTCAGCAGAATGGAGTTGCAGAAAGGATGAACAGGACACTGATGGAAAAAGAAAGGAGCATGCTCAGTGGTGCTGGGTTAGGACAAGAATTCTAGGCAGAGGCAGTGGGTACAACATGTTACCTGGTCAATCGATCACCTTCATCAAGGTTGGATGATAAAACTCCACAAGAGGTATGGTCTCGAAAGAAACCCTCTCTTCAACATCTTAGAGTGTTTGGTTGTGATGCTTATGTACATGTTCCAAAGGAAAATAGGAGTAAGCCGGATAACAAGGATGAAAAGTGTATCTTTAATGGTTATAAAGATGGTGTGAAAGGTTATAAGCTTTGGAACCCATAAACCAAGAAGACTATTTACAGTCGAGATGTTGTTTTTAGAGAGGTAAAAGATGTGTCCAAACAAGAAATCCTACCAATGCAAGACAAACCTGAGAAAATAGAGCCTGAGTTGGATGTGGTACCAAAAGTTTGACACATACATCCTTGGATTGGGATTTGTAAGAAGCAGGGCTGATCACTGTGTATATTCCAAGTAGGTTGGTAGTCACTTCATTTATGTAGTGTTGTATGTTGATGACATGTTTTTGGTAGGAAACAACATGGATGTTATCAAGGAGGTGAAATCGCAACTATCCTCCAAATTTGACATGAAGGATCTCGGTGCTACTAACTTCATTCTGGGAATGGAGATTAAAATAGATCGTGCAAATAGGAAACTCTGGTTGAATCAGATAAAACATGTTGAGACGATATTACAGAGGTTTAATATGCATGGAAGTAAACCGGTCAAGGTTCCTATTCCTATAGGTGTAAAGTTATTTGCATATCAATGTCCCAAGACACATGAAGAAGAAGAGGACATGTCCCATGTTCTGTATGCCAGTGCAGTTGGTAGTTTGATGTATTCAATGGTTTGTACTAGACTGGACATTGCACATACAGTGGGATTTTTGAGAAGGTATATGTCAAAACCAGGGAAGGAGCATTGGACAACAATAAAGAGGGTCTTCAGGTATCTTCGAGGCACTACTAGTTATGGATTATGCTACCAAGGAAGACCAAGATTGGACAGAGTGGTGGATGTACATGGCTTTGTTAATGTAGACTGGGTTGGAGATCTGGATCGCAGAACATCTACAAGTGGGTATGTGTTTAACCTATTTGGAGGAGTAATCAGTTGGATGAGAAAAAGGAAAGTTGTAGTGTCACTCTCAACTACAAAGGTTGAATACATGGAAGCCACTCATGCAAGAAAGGAAGTAGTATGGTTATAGAGATTGTGTTCAGGTATTGGGTTGATACAACAAGTAGTGAGATTAGATTGTGATAGTCAGAGTGAAATCTTCCTAGCAAAGAACCCAGCTTATCATTCAAAGACAAAGCATATTGATGTTCAGTATCACTTTGTGAGAGACATGGTTGAGGAAAAGAAAATGTTATTGGAAAAGCTTGACACTTTGAAGAATGTTGTAGATTCATTGACAAAGTTTGTGAGAACAAAAAATTTCTCCTGGTGTAGAGTAACAATGGGCATTATTGCCTGGATTGTTGACTACATAATCCCCTGGATGCAAAGAAAACAACAAGTGGGAGAATGTTGGGTATGTGTTATATTCTTTGCATGTGTGTGTGTGGGTGCCTCAGATTCGACAACTACGTCTGACAATCCCTCTAGTAGTTATGTTTGTGTCATGTGTGCTATGCGCTTTCCTAGGGGGGCCAGGTATGCCCCCCCTAGTTACGCGCAGCGCCCCAAAATTTGTTTTGGGCATTTTTTTTCTATTTTTAGTGGATTTTGCTATTTTTAGCGGTTTACTAAATTAATCCCGGATTAAGGGATTAGGGTTTTGGTATCTATGGAATACCTAAAAAAAATGTATATATTGTATGGTGAATGGTGAAATTCAAGTTATGAATATAAGAAAGGTTTTCTCGGTTGAGGGTTTCCGGTATAAAAACTCTGTGTATGAGCCATTGATTAAATTTTGTTTTGCTTAATAATCTATATGCATTGCTTTACTTCACAGGTTTAAAACTTACATGATAGACATATTTAGTATAAATAGGAGTCGAGGGTATGAGAACCCTAGCTTGGATATTATTGTAATAGAGCTCTGCTCGACTGGAGGTTGCCCCCTAGAAGAGGCAAGTGAATATTGCTCTTAGAATCAAAGTGCTCTTTCTGGTGTTATTTTGATATCATTTCAGTGTTATTGTGGTGTTGATATGGTTATATTGTTGTTTATCTGCCATTTCTAGCATTTTATTTCTGTTCTGCATACTTTTTATATCTGGAATATTACAATCCTTGAAAACATTGTTTAGAAGACCAATGTTTCTCAAGTGTTTATTGGAAATATTTTCATGTGTAGTTGTACCACACATAGTAATTGTATTTACTTAATGAGAAAAAGACACAATCTAAGGATGTTTTGTTTCTCTTATAACAAGTAGTAGTTAATCCCAGAGTGATTGAGTCCAATGTATCTCTTTGTGGTTTTGTTATGGTGTTGTGTATAACTCTACCTCATACAATATGATTTTTTGTATTTACTCAGTTTACTTGAACCAGAATTGGTGGTATTGAACAACTTTATTCTAATCTTGTTTTTTGGGTAAAATCGAATGCTTATTTATTTCTAATTAAAAATTATTAATAGATCTACTCTCACTAAGAAAATGACGAACAAAAATTAACATATGCCCATAGTATATGATCCTAATATATTTGCAAAGTTATTGCTCAAGGGAAAAATAGGTTTTTTTCTTGAGAAATTATAAAATTCAGCAAATGTGTCAACAAGTGTGCCATTCAACTTGAGGATTTTCCTTAGTACCCAATTGCACTAAAGATCCAATTGGGAAATGCACTCTACTATCTAATCTAGTAATGTGGGAATTTTGTTGTCTGAAGTTAACAAAACCCCGACCCTTTACAACTAGAAAAATGAATGCACTCTTAGTAGATAGTTGTTCTATGAGTTTACATTTTCAAATTTGGCTAAATATCTATTTGATGTTGTTATAATTATAATATTTTCTAAGTAGGCAATGATCTAGTTTTTACTCATTTCTTTATTAGAGATAGAGTTTATTGGAAATGTAATATTTTATTTAATACATTTTTTATGGAGCATGATCTAAATTTATTGTTGTCAATTGAAATGTAATTTTTTTAGAATTTTTTTCATTTTGAAAGGGATCCATGAGTATATACCCTTCTCACTAAAATTAGGACCAACCCTCCAAATTTGATCATTGGGCACATGTAGCAAAAGAGAGGTTCCAAAATTCTCTAGCATAAGGTATGCTAAAGGATAATTAATATATTTTTATTCTTTCATTTGATTTTCCATATAGTTTTCTCTACAGGCATAATTAGACCTCTCTTCACAGTAGGATCTTCTTCAAAAGTGAGGGAACAAGGAGGGGGTTGGGATCAAAGCTTGGGTTCTCTAAGGTAGATCTAGAGCTTGTTTTTATGTGTACTATGGAACATTGGTTTTCATGGTTACTCTATATTGACCTGCAACTATACATGCAAAGAACATTTGTGGCATTCAAGAATATCATTGATTCACGCGGTGTCTTCCGGCTCCTTCCTTTTTTTGTTGGTTTGGTTGTCCTTGTACGTTTTTATAAATGTCGGGACACGCATTAAAAGATTCCTAGTCCTAACCTTTGTGGAAAATTGAAAAAGAATATTACATTGACAAAGGATTTTTATATGGAACAACTTTGTTAGAAATGAAATTCTTTTTTTCAATAATTTCAAAAGAGGGAAAACATATATATATCAAAGCAAAACTCCTTTTAAATTTTATTAGGAATTTTTTTCATCATTTCTTTTCTTTTCTACTCAAATTTTTTAAGTTCTTAAATCTTATACATAGGGAAATAATATGCAAACATAGGGTCTTCACTCAGTGAACCTGTGGCATAGTGCCTTCGTTTGTGGGATATTAAAGAATACCCCTAATTTCATTATATATTGATAAATACTTCCAAAAATTATTTTGTTGAACTCCCTTCCAATACATATTTCCAATAATAAAAAAACCCTATTTTTACTATATATCCCCTTTTATACTCCCTAATATCTATAAATCCCTTGAGACTCCACATCTCCTCCAATACCTACATTATATTCACTTAATTTTTTAAGATTTAAAAACCCAAGAAATATTGATCAACAAAGTGAAACCCCAGTGGATACAAACAAGAAAGAGGACAAAAATTCTCCAATATTATCATCACCCATTCCTTATACAAATAAGTTAAAATATGCAAGGGCTTCATCTTGAAAAAATTACCAATTCAAATAATCCACTTCATTAGTTGTCACATAAAACCAAAAGATGCTTATCTTTTTCAACGAAAAAGATACTCTTTATATTCATAAGGATATAAGAATGTACAAGGCTGATGTAGCGGATAAACCACCAGAAAAACAAAAGCTAAGCCAATAAAACAAGCAATCCATACAAGTCAAAGATGTTTCCATGTCAATCCGAGACTATTCCCGATCCCATGGATGGGCAGCACTCAAAGCAAGCTGCTCAATCAAAGATTGATCACTGTGGAAGGTCCTTTATTGCCTTCTTCCCATCTTGTAAAACAAATATGCCCCGATGGAAAGAATAAAGCTCTTTTAGATAGAGTATCAGCCTCGTTGTTTTCCTCTCTGTAGATGTGAGAGTAGGTAAGTTTATAAATCAGTTGAGTCGCTTCATGAGTTCTCTCCTTCCAGCTCACAAGGTTTGCCACATGGAAGTCTACGCACCCGCTCAACCAATCAATGATAATTTTGGAGTCACCAAGTAGAAGAAGCTCATTGATATGTAGACGACTTGCCAGAATAAGTGATGCCCATGCTCCCATAAGTTTTGCCTTCATGTTGGTACCATTCCCACAATTTAGAGTCCACCTGAACAAGTATGAGAGTTTAAGACAATTTTCCCTCCCGCTCCACAGAGTAAGCCATCTTGTTGTGACGCTCCGTCAAACCAGGCCACCACTTTATCAAGTGGAATTTGAGAAAAGGTATTGCTAAGTGATGTAACCGGTGACTGGATTTTACTCAAGGCCATCTCAGCGCTGATGAAATTAGCCACTCTGTGAAGAGAAGGTGGTTTTTCTTCAAACAAGGCTGTGTTTCTAGTTTTCCAAACCTGCCAGCATAGATGTATTAGCAGCTGCATTGGGTTCTTTGCGTCCTCCATCCATTTCTGAAAGCAATAAGATAAGATGGAACCCGACCATGTTGACGTGAGTGATAGAGCTGTTGTTAAGAGTTGCCATACCGATGTGGTAAAAGAACAGTCAATGAAGACATGGTCGGTCGTTTCTAAGTTTGATTTGCACAAGATACAGCGACTGGGCCCCTCCCAACCCCGGGATTGTAGATTCAGCCACATCATCAATTTATTCTCAATCAATAACCAAGCGAATAATTTCTGTTTTAAAGAACAGTCGCTCCTCCATATCTTGTCTCGCCCTTGATCTGTCGTATTGCTTCATCTTTTTGCAGCTAATGCACTATAGGCATTCTTAGCGGTGAGGGCGCCGGTTCTGTCCCCTCCCGTCCACAAGAGAAAATCGGGCCGATCCTGTAAATGGATGCCCGATTCCATTAGCCTGCGCGTGTAGCCATCCCATTCCACAGAGAGGTCAGTGTCCAATTCTAATTCTTCGTTGTTGAGCCAGCAATCATTCAGATGTCCCCCGCTGGTCAATGATTTGATCTGGAAAAGGAAAAAAAGACCTTTATTATGCAGGTGCTCCAACAGCTGTGTGGAAAGCAAGGCGTGTCTGCCCATTCCCAATAATCTTTCCCTGCCAACTTCAATCAAAAATCCATTACCCGGATTCCACGAGAGCCAATGATGAATGATGGGAAGGGTCTTTAAGAGATGTTTCCAGGTTTGTGAGCCTTCGGTGGGACTCTCAGTGGCCGATCTGATCCATATATGAACCGGTAAATGAGGAAAGTATTTTGCCTTGATTACCTTACTCCAGAGACCAGGATTCATAAGAACACGCCAGAGGGTGTTGGCCGAGAGTGCTCTGTAGAAGAAGGGAAGATTCCTGAGACCCCAACCGCCCATCTTCTTGGGTTTTGAAATTGCCTCCCAGTTGCAGAGATCGTAACCAGAATGGTTCTTGCTGCCAGTCCAAAGAAAGGAGAAAATAAGTTGGCGAAGAGTCCTTAGCACTGCGACCGAGATGTGTGCTAGCGCCATCCAATAAACCGGGAGGCTTTCCAAAATGGCTTTGATGAGGATAAATCTCCCTCCCATGGAGAGCAGCTTGTTACACCAGTGATGTATTCTTCTTTCAAATTTATCTATCAGCCATAGCCAATCTTTGCTAGAATACCTGGAGGATTTGATAAAGAAGCCAAGGTAAGAAAACCCCTCCTTTAGCTCAGCTGTAGCAATACCGAACTGTTCTTTTATATTTGTTAAGATTGGCTCCTGTGTATTCAAAGCTAGGAAGACAGATTTGAGAAAATTTATCACCAAACCAGAGGCTGCGCAGAAGGTATTTAAGATGGAGTGTATGATGGACCATTCCGCAAGACTAGCCGATGTCAAAATTAGCACATCATCAACAAAGAGGATATGCAGAATGTGTGTCAACCCCGATATTTTAACTCCAGAAAGATGGCCCTCCGCTTGGTTGTTTTTTAGTAAGATACTAAGTCCTTCAAGGACCAAAATAAACAGCAGTGGTGATAGAGGGCATCCTTGATGGAGCCCTTTCTCACATAGGAATGTTTTGGTAGCTTCCCCATTTATCAGAACAGCAAGGGTTGCCGATGTAATGCAAGCTAAAATCCAATTAGTAATAACTAAACCAAAATCGCACTGTAGAAGAATAAGATGCAAAAAGTTCCAGCTGACGCAATCAAAGGCCTGTTTGAGATCCAGCTTGAGAAGAATGGCTTGTTTCTTCCTAGTCTTTAAACTATGGATGCATTCCTGTGCAACACCAACTGCATCTAAAATTTGTCTTCCTTTCAGGAAACCGAGCTGCTCCTCTGAAAGTGCCCTGGAGAGTAAAGGGCGAATTCGATTGGCAATGATCTTAGAAATCAATTTGTAACAAAGATTGCAAAGTGAGATGGGTCTAAAGTCTTTGAAATGTCTAGGAAGATTTAATTTAGGGATTAAGACTATATAGGTGTTGTTTAGTTGAGGATTGATCACGCCTCTTGTTCTAGCATCCTCCACGATGTCCAGTAGCTCCTGACCCATAATATCGAAAAAATGGAGATATAGCTCAACCGACCAACCGTCGGGTCCAGGACTCTTTTCTTTTTTGAAACCCTTGAGAACTGCCAATAATTCCTCCTTTGTACAGGGGGATTCCAAGGCTAGAGCCTCCTTGGCTGTCACCATATTTGGGAAGCGACCTGCTAACTCCACCTGTGCAGTAAGGCTAGGAGCAGTGGTAACCTGAAAAATTTTTTTAAAATGGTTGACATCGGCTATTTTGATGTTTTCCTGTGCATGATGTGTAGTGTCGTCCTCCTCTTCAATATCCCAAAGTTGTTTTCTTGAATGACGGGCACTGGCAAAGCGATGAAAGAAACGGGTATTTTTATCCCCCCCATCAAGCCAGGGCATCCTGCTCTTTAAATGCCATCTTTCTTCGTCTTCACATAGGTAGGATGATCGAACTAGTTCCAACTCACGGATTTGGTTGTTGATGTTCAAATTTGCAATATTCTGGATCTGTAGTCGGTGTAGAGCCTCTAGTTCCTTTTCAATCCTGTTGATGGCGGCCTATTCCATTTTTTTTTTCTTTTTCTCTTTTTTCTTTTAGCCAAATAGAAGTTTGGAATTTAAAAAAGGATAATTTATTTACCAAATAGAAGTTTGGAATAGAAGATGCTTATCTTGCATGAACACATAAGAAGCTATGCCATTATTATATTCTTGAAAAGGCATTTCGGCATATTTCCTTCATGTGCATCATACTTATTTAGGGATTAAAAGGGGAATTTAACAAAGTTGTTTTGATCATAGAGTAATACTTTTAAGTAATGACTTACATTGATCTATGCACGTTTTTAAAGTTTTCAAATGAACTTTTGTGAATTCACATATAATATTATGCATTTAAGATTCAAATGGGTTGCGCATTTCATTAGAGCATGAGTTATTTTAGGTATCGAGGTATTTTAATTAATTATGCATTACCTTAAAGCAAGGTATCATATATCATTTGGGAAGCCATATTGAGTCCATTAACTCATTAAAATGGAAATTGAGTAATCAAATATAATTATATCAAGGTTATTCATTGGTTGCATGTATATTCTTGCTCAATCATCTACATTGTACTTTTTTTTCTCCACAATTTATCTTATGGCGAGGGTGTTTAAGTCAAGGTGATCATTCTTGTCTTTTCTCCACTTAGCCTCATTAGAGGTTGAGGTGTTGATCTCATTAACTCTATTTTCAATATCAACATATTCTAGTGACCATATTATGGAAGACCATTTAATGGTTCATTCTTAGCTTCTAAAGTTAATTCTTTCATTTTTATTTCTAAAGTGCATTTTGTAACCTTGCATCATCATGAGTAAATCTAAATATGGTTTGATTGCTTTCTTGTCTATAGATCCTTTTCCTACTTTTGAAGATCATTCTTGGGAACCTTATCATAATCATCTTGGTAAATTTGTTCAGTATTGTGAATATGTAGGTGTCCATGATGTCTCTACTGCAACTTTCCTTTTCTCCACTACTCTATGTGGGAAGGAATCTACCTAGTATAGGTCCATTCAATTAACCTCAACCTTTTGTGGGGAGGTATATTCATCACATTCATAATTTAGTTCCCTCTTTCAACCATACACTAATGCTCTAGAATCTCACCTTAAATTTCCCTTATCCCTCCTTGGTATGATTTTTGTGAAAGACCCCATAATGTCCTAACTTTCCAATCATTTCTATAGGCTAAGAAGTAATACAAAGAGAACCCTAGCCTCCTTTTGGCACAATAGGTAGATGGTCATACTCCTCATAACTCACCCTTAGAGCCATTACAGAATCATGAAAAGATGCACTTTGATTATTTTTTTACTCGTGACTCATGGGTCATGAAATATGAGACCCTTCATAATGATTTTCCATTCAATGACGTTGTCTTTGAAGTTAGTGTTAAACATGACCTTGAGCTAGATCTCATTGTTGATAAGCTTCTGCTTCATGACCTACATGTTGAAACCACTAACCCTTACCTCAATGAATCCTCTCTCCATTATTTACTTAATGAAACTCATTGGGTAGTGGATCTTGTGTGGGAGAGAACCTAAACTTAGATCATGATGTTACCTCCAATACCCCCCTCTTGATGATTATCCCAATATAAACAAGGTACTGGATCTAGGAGGTGATGGTGTTTCTTTTCATTTTCACTTTGAAGACATGGTGGGAGACCTATTTTCTAATACTTTTCAACGTGAAAGAATCTTTGCCTAACAAAGATAACCTAGAAGATGCTACTAAAATCAATCATGATTTCCTTGCTAATGAATGTGATCCTTTAACCAAAACTGTTTGTTTTGAATATGATTTGGATGTGCCCTTATATTATCAATACTTTGGCCTTGAATATTCCATGACTTATGAAAATTAAATTATTGATGAATGTAAAATTAGAGAGGAGATTGATTCTGAGGCTAGTAAGAGGGTTTTAGAACCAATTTATGTTGAGTATCCAAATGAAGAGCATGAAGTTTCATTTCAAGAAGAGGGGGTCATGAAAGTTCTTTGTAAGTAATTGAGGAAACTTATTCACAATCCCTTAGGCTTGACATGATTTTCCCCTTACGTGCAAATATTCTCTATTGCAATGCTAATATTCCATCCTTTCCCTTCAAACTATGAGCATGCATTCGGGATGTCTTGATCCAATGAGATCATGGGTGACCAAACTTAACCTTTTCATGATGTCTATTCCATAGAAGAACTTGGTGATTACAAGGGGATGGTCCTTGATGTCTCAAGAGAAGAGGAATTGCACCATGTCGCTTTCAATTACCATGTTTGCATCGCCAATCCACAACACATGCCCAAATATTGCATTGAAACCTTAACCCTAAACCTTAAATTACATGAGCATTTTAATGATTCTAATATTAGATGTAGCGTTGATTTGAATAGATGGAAAATATTGTGAGATGGAGACCAATACCTTTGGATCTTGATTTGTCCTTCTCATGTACCAGATGCCTTTGTTGGCATGTTGGGTGGCATGATTGTCACCCTATCCTCAATCTTGCATGTAAGGATAAATATGCATTCTTATATGCAATATTTCACCCACCTTGAAATTTAAAAAATGACTCTTGCCCCTCCTTATACATAAATAAAACATTTTTTTTCTTTTAATTCCTACTTTACTCCTTTACTTCTATTTAGTTTGGCTTTTGAATTAGATATTTTTTCTCCTTAAGTTCACTTTTGCTTTCAGTTTTTCTTAGCTTTAGTTATCTTATTCGCTTAGTTGGATTTTCTTTAATCCCTTTACTTGTTTTTAGTTTTTCGTCTACTTTCCTTTTGAATTTTTTTAATGCATATTTTCATGTGCCAATTCTTATGAGTTTCATTTACATGGACTTAAAGAAAAATCAATGATGAAAATCTTGGAAAATTCTCTCATACACAATTGTTAACTTTGCTAGTTAAATTTGGTATTAATGTTACAGGTGCTACATGTTAACGAATATATCATGCATATTGCCTATTTTTATAAATCTCACTCTACAAAATTCTATGTTCACATATGAAGGGATTTCCACTTAATATTGAGAAACTGCCAAATATGTCATGTTTTCCTCTTCTTTGCCATTCTTCACCCCTTTTTTTCATGAAATCGGTTTTAGGGATTTCCACTTAATATTGAGAAACTGCTAAATATGTCATGTTTTCCTCTTCTTTGCCATTCTTCACCCCCTTTTTTCATGAAATCGGTTTTAGCATATGAAAGCATAATTGTTGTCCTTTTTCCTATGTTGTTTCACTTGATCACTTCCATGATGATTTGATCAGGATTTCATGAATCAATTTGAGTTCCATACATCTGAAGATAATGATCTACAAAACTAGAGACAGTATTTAGCTTGTGCACCACTACAAGTGACGCACCTTTATTGATTCGCATATGTTGACCACTTTTTTGGTCAACAAACACAAGTCGACTAAAGTTTCCATGCTACCCTTCATTCAAAAATTTTTAGTCTAAAGACCTAGTGCCATGTATTGAGTTGCCTCTTTGAGTGCTCATTCTTAATACCCTTAGCCTACACTCCACTTAACTTGATGATGTCTTGGGGTTTCCACCACTTGGGAGGCCCTTGGATTTTATGGAATGGTGGCTAACAATTGACAATTCACCTTGGAATTGTTCATTGATTGTGATGATACAAGTGGTAGGTTACATGTTAATTTAGAAGAGAGGCATATTTGAGATGGGCACTTGACAAAGTTGTCATGGCACTTGCATGATTCAATGATCTGGTTTGGCTTGTTTGTTCTTGGCTCTTTCTCCCAAGATTAATTTACCTCGTCCATGTACACCATCTTAATTTGAACATGCCACCATCACCATTGACCTTTATTATATATCTCATGCTTTGCCCCTTTTCCTTAATATTGTTCTCTAACACATTGTCCTATTCCTAATATTGAATTTTGAATTGTGAACTAAAGTTTAAGGGTTTCAACTTAATTTTAATTAAGAAATCATACTACACACATCAAATCATGTTAAAATCCTAACCCTAATTGCTTTCCACTGCTTACCTTTGTTAACTTGACTACATATAACAAAATATGTGGAAAGGCAAGTCCATTTAACTTACCTGAAATATGTGGAAAGGCTTAACTTACCTAATTTCCTGTTACATCATGATGCAAAATAGTTAGAGGGCCAACCTATTATCATATACAATTTGCCATATCAAACCTTCCCAAGTCTAGGCCATCACAAACCAAGTGCCAAACCTTGTTAGATTGGAATGAGTCTGTGGATGTTTGCAAGTCATGATCGCAAAGTGATAAGTCCCCATGGTGTGTTTGTTTACAAAATTACATAGGCCCACACCTAATCCGCATGTGACCAAGTCTTATCACCTTCAAAGGTGGACACACTGTCCAGCCAAACACAAAAAGGAGGCCTTGGCCATCACGTTGATACTCATTGGAAATTGAAAATGGTGTTGACTAAACATTCTATCTTTTAAATTTTTTGATTTGGCAAATCAGGATAAAATCACTATTTTCTATTATTTAAATAGCATTTCTGAATACATAAACACTCATATAAAGATTTAAGGAAGAAATCTATCGTATATATCATTTCTTGTCTAAATATTCAAAATTTGGACAATACAATGACTCAGGAGAATCATAAGGAGTTGCAATATGATAACTCAGGAGAATCATAGCGAGTGGCAGGTTGCCTTTGGAACCTCCGAATAACTTACTGGACCAGCTTACATGGGATAGGTTCCCCGACAACGATCACAACTGTAAAGGCCGCGACAGGTCCCGAGCCCATCAGTAGTTCAAATCCCACCAAAGTCGTGAAGCTCTCCTCCAGGAATCATGTGAGAATGGTCTGTTCAGAGCCTTAAGGTGATCGTCGTGAAAGAATCCGATGCAAAAGTGGATGGACCTCCATGCAAAACCTAAGCCCGCGGCCTACAGAACCACTCACAGACCTGCACATCTAATTGAAGTGCATGCAGTCAATGCCCAATCAATGGAAGACGCCTGGGATTATGATCGAACTGTCATTGGAATTGAATACGTCCGCTAATTTGAGGGGATTCGAAAAGCTGAAGTCACGTACGTGGATTTCAACAAGCATCAAGAATGATGAAGAATGATGAAGAATGGGAAACCTGGATTATGAGGAATGAAAAGAATAATATGATCGAGGGTATGACGCGTCCTAATGTAGACAACTCCGGGGAGAATATATAAATGAACATAATCAATTGATGTAAGTGAAAAATGTTATATCTTGAAGGTAGATGATACAAAAGGGAGAAAAGAAAGAGGAATCTCTTTTTCTAGCTTTTTCTAAGTGTAACATTCCTACTATAATCTCCAATTTAACTAATATATAATGTAGATATGAAATGTGGCTATGACTAAGTGATGTATATGTGAAATGTATTTTCTGAATTTTAATAAATAAAAAGTTATGCTTGTTATCTGGGGATATGGAGAAAGGTGGGGGCTGAGTTTTTCACAAGAGAAGTGAGTGTCTAAGAGGGGCCCAAGGGAGGGAATTATTTATGGTTATTAATTCAACCCACTTTCTTGGATTTTATTATCATTGGGGACAACCTTCTATTTTTTTGTTTGAGTGTAAGAGAGCCCAATCATTAAACTCATGTAAGAGGGTGGGTATGAAAGTCACATCCCATAGTTATTGGAAACATGAGCCTAAGTACAATCAGTTTGAGAAAGAGTGTGAGTCAAATTTGTTTTGGAAAAGAGAGGAAATTTGTATGGGCAGTTACATGTTTGGTAGGAATGTTTTTGCAGAAACAAAAAGCATAGATCAAGGAAGAAGAGCGAGGGAGATGAAGCAAGGAGTCTCGGCAAATTCTAGAGCATGCTAGAGCATTTTTGGAGTGTTTTGAAGATGAAGACTGAAGAGTCAAGTTATCAGGCCTCAACAGTGAACTCCTAGGTGAGTTGCACTGTAACAATAACTGATTGTTGTTATTTTTACTGCTAGTTTTCATAGTAGTGAGTTCCCTTGAGTTCCCAATAGTGATATTCCCAATTACCTGTGCTAAAGAGACCCTGGTAAATGAATGGGATGCGTTTAATGAATTATTTGATGCGTTTAATTGTTGAATGAATTATTTGATGCGTTTAATTGTTGTGCTTAACTCTGTGAATGGGAATGATTTTTATGTTGTTGTAGATGTTTATTACCTGCATTCGTGGTCATGTCAGCATGTTGTAGTTGCATATAGTTATGGGTATCTAAAAATGGTTATATCTGTGTATAATTCATAGCTAGTAAGCTACAAGAAATTAGTTAGCAAAATTTTCAAATTTATGTGTATTCAGTGTAGTAATGTTCCTCAATTAAGTTGGGGGATGATACAGATTGGTATTAGAGGTCGAGATTCAACACCGAGCTTGTATGGGCCAAGAGCTAGTGCAAAATTGGTATATTTTCATTGTTGCAGAGTTTCACCGTGATGGATTTGGGGAAAATTATAGAACGAGAGTGAAATCCCAAAATTTTGAGTTAAGTGGCTTCAGAACATTCGATGTTAGGATCAATGGCATCAATTTGCAAGTCACAGAGTTAATTTTGGCCTGGGAGGTCAAATTTTTCATTTTCATGGCGACTGTGAAGTCTAAGTGAAGCGTTGACCCAGATTAACTCAACCAAAAGGACCAACAGTAGATATTCAATCGTAGAGGTCCAAAAAGGGGCATCTTGAAAGGACTTTGGAAAGATCGTTTCAGAAAAATCTTGGAGTCGATCATTTGTTTGGGTCTGAAGGGGGGGAGATTCTGATGGCACAAATCTGAAAGAATGAGAGTCGTTGATCGTCCTCGCTCTCAGTCGTCAAATATTGAAGAGCAGTCATTTTTTAAAAGACTCGTTCGAAAGGTTTGGGCATGTTTTCATGTCCTGGGGAAGTTATTCCAACTGAGTTAAAGGTCAAGCGGTTAAATCTTTTCAAGAAGATCTGGATCATCGAATCTGAGAGATCTCAGTCATTATATCCTTCGGAAAGAAGTCTTCAAAAAATTTTGTTCAGAAGGTCTAGTGGTGGTGTTAAGTTCTGAAGAATATTATTCTATCGAGGTAATGGGTGCGCAGCTTGGGAACCCAAGATGATCATGGTCATCGGTTGGCATGATTGTTGATCGTTCAATCTATCAGACAAACATGTTGTATTGAGAGGGCCTAGGGTGGAAGACTATGCCATGTTAGCAAGGAATGGTGAATCAAAGTGTGCCACATAGAAGTTGAGTATAGGTGGTATATGATATGATTTTCGAAATTTGGGTTTTAGAAGGATCCGTGGTGGAACTAATTTTCCCTTCCAATGGATTTTATTTGAAATAATGAGGACTGTCGATCACGGTCGATCTAAGCTATCGAATCTTGTAGAAAGGAGTGTTTCTGAGAGGTCTTCAGAAGGATTATTTCCAAAGGTTTTCAAAAGGATGGTTTTCAATAGAAAACATCCGAAAAGGGGGAGAGCATGA